>CBVK0100964802.1:0-10225 GCA_900067695.1 Picea abies | reverse complement strand
GTTGCATATCTGATATATTTATGTTATATTATTGGATATCTGAGATATATCTATGCATTTATTTATTATATCTCCACTCTCATTTCATTCCAAAAAAATAATCTAGATCGATTGATGTAGCCCCCCTTCTCTTGTAGGGGTTGTGTGACCTCCCGGTCAAGGATCATTCAAGTCTATGAGCTGAATTATCTCTTTGGGCCCCCTACTAGAACCCAAATCAAGTTACACAGGCCCCTGTTTGTTACCACGCAGGTTCAATTCACCCACGACCCTGTTCTATGGTGCTTCTGGTAACACTGAGTGGCTAGCGATAGCTCCTCTATTAGGCTCCTCTTCAATATGACCGAGAGATATAACCTCAAGCCAGCCCTCTTTGAAAATTTGGGCTTTGGTGGTTTTGGATGCAACTGGTTCCTCTTTTCCCAAAATCTGAACTAGTGAAATCCCCCAAATCTAGATCTACAGTCCATGCTTCTTTAACAACCAACGACAATGATCTACTTTAGAGCTTCGACTTCAAGAGTTCCAAGCACTTCAAAAAAAAAATTCCCCAAAGTAACCCTTTTTCTGAGGCTATAGATCGAAGGCCACATCCTCTCCTCGATCAACGGTTGACATTTTCCTTTTTTCCCACTTCAGGTGACTTACAATCAAATCCCCTTTTTCTCCTCTTTCTTCCAAAGTGTCAATCCTCTGAAATGACAGATCTTCTACCATGCATCCTTCTCCAATGGATGGCTCAGATAACCATGCATCCTTCTCCAATGGATGGCTCAGATATATTTCAGCACTTCGGCCTTCTGGAGTTCTCATGTGTTCACTCCTCACTTCCTCTGAAGTGACAATTCTCCAAAGTAAATCTCCACACTCTATGTGTCCCTCCGTTTATCAACAGTTCCTGTTGACTTAGACCTTTAGAAGTTTTGGCCTTCAAGACTTTACCCTTCAGTTTCCTTCGAAGTTATCTATCACTGAAGTGATAGATCTAACACCACATACCCACAAAATTGACGATGAGGATTTAGCTTCTTACATGTGGATCTTTGGATGAATTCCAGTCAATGCTCGACTTCTCCTCATATTTTTTTCAAAATCCATGATCTGGTGACACGTGTCCTTCCTAGATTGATGGTAATGATTGACTTTGCTACTTCGGTCTTCAGCTATTTTGGCTTCACCTTACCCATTTTTCTCCGAAGTGAAGGATCTACTAACATCTATCCACTTTCGATAGATGACCCTGATGAACTCGGGCGCTCCAACCTTTAGGATTTCTTTCTCCAACCAACTCCTCTTTCTTCCAGAGTGCCTACCTTCTAGACACACAATCTGATGCCATGTGCCTCCTGGTGATCGACGACCAAGATCTGCTTCACTATTTTTTCCTTCAGGAGTTTTATTTACTCCACCTTGCCTTCCCTCTGAAGTACTCTTCCTCCAAAGTTTGTGGATCTCTGCCATGTATCCTCACTGCAACCAACAGCTGGGATCACTTCACTTTTCACGACCTCGACAGAAAACGTTGTTTGCTCCACGCAATTTAGCCAAATCTCTTCCTCTCAAACTTTCTTATCCACTACCACATATCCCCCTTGCAGACAATGGCTAGGATTACTTCGTGGATTGAGGAATTCCCTGATCCTCTCTCTTAAAACACTTCAAAAAATCTAGAGTGGCTCCCCTCCAAAGTTCACCATCTGCGACCACGTGTTCCTATGAATGATGGATGATCTCGATCTACTTCAGGACTTTGTCTATCCCACTCTCATGTACCCTTTAAAAAGATCTAAAGCTCATGCACTTACCTAGATCTGACGGATGTCTATCTTTTGCGCTTAGATCCGATGGTTGGGATTTGTATTTCTCCTCCTCTGCATGCCTCTTTCATCCTGGACCCTGATCTGACAGTTTCTCCTCCTCTGCATGCCTCTTTCATCCTGGACCCTGATCTGACAGTCTAGATTGCTTCCGATAGCAAATATAGTGATTGTTGTTGCTTCTCCTCTTGAGATTTGGATTTCTCTCAAATTTGGAAGAACTTTAATGGTCCAAGGTTTCAGCCTTGGATCCTCTTGCATTCTCGACTACTTTGGGTTTCGATTTTCACTTCTAAAACGCTATCCCTCCTGAGATTTGGGATTTGTAATAAGTTTGTCGGCGCACGCCTTGCACTAAATCTCCTAATATTTCAAACTTTCTCAGTCTCATAAGGGTCTTGACCCTTCTTCTTCATTAGAATACAGTCTCATAAGGGTCTTGACCCTTCTTCTTCATTAGAATATTTCTAGTGCCCTCCTAGCAGGCTTTGCACTCATCCTCATGAGCTTCTGAACTTGGAGTAAGTTCACACCTATGCGCACTCCCTACACTCAATTGAGCCTTTAGATGGCTTCATAATTTCAACACTTTGTCGAAGTTTTTTCCTAGTACACTCCTTGCATAGGTCTTCCTCTTTCTTCCTAATCTATTTCATGTTCAATAATGCACTCCTTGTTTCTGCTCAATGCCCACCTTGCAGAGCTTATTCCTTAAGAGTATTTAGCAAATCTGGTTCATATGAGCTTCAACTGATTAGACCTTAGAGGTATCTATCCATTTTTTCCTAGAAGGGATATATGTGCCCTCTTGGAAACTTCTTCTCAAAGCACTCCTTGTTGAGCTTATAGATTGTTCAATAACTTTGTTTCCTTCAACTTCTCCAACACTTCAGAATGTGTTGGTTCTGTGCACCCTTTCCACCTGCTGAAATCCCTCCTTGTTGATCCCTTCTTTCAGAGTGTTTAGAAACTCTGAATTATCTCTCCTACCTGTCTACTAGAGTGTTCAGTAACTCTATGGTTTTCTCCCTCTGACACTTCTCTCTTTGAACTCAAAAAAAATTTCTTCTTGTGCACACTTGCACCTGCTCAATTCCCACTTAGCATAGCTCTCAGAGTATTTAGCAACTCTAGTTGTGCTCTCTCCTGCACAAAATTTCCCCTCCAAGGTGTTCATCAACCATGAGGCTCCTCTTTAAGTCTGTAAATGTTTTGGTGTGCCCACCTAGCACCTTATCCTCTGAAATTGAAGCAGAGTTCAGATACTGACTCCTTGCGTTGGCTATAGAGTTTCCAATACTCTGTCGTGCACTCATTGCACTATCCTAAATAACCAATAAATAATCCAACATACTCACAAACATATAATGAAGTCTATATTTACCCTATATATGGAAACCCATATCATACATCTACAACATACATTAATAAACACATAGATAAAATTCATAAAACACATGGAAACATACACAGGATCATATGTAGGAAAAACTGCTCTTTGTATTAATATGAATGTATATTTGCAGTGTGTAGCCTGGGACTACAATAATGTCTTGGCTCTCTCTCTCTCTTTTTATTATAATGATTTTTCATCAACTTTCAACAACCTCTTTTGGGCATACGTTACAATGCTTTATACAAGAGGGGCTCATCGAGATTTCCATCCAACTACACTTAGTGATGTCTAATCACCATTACAATGCCTATCTACTGAGGATTATTACATTGAATGAACATCTAGTCTGAATCTTATCTAGATCAACTTACAACTAGCCATTAAAGGAAACCTTAACCACAGCCTGTACAAAGGAATAAACTCAGTTCTTCCAGCCTTTCATCATTTAATTACATTTAATTACAATTAATTTTAAAATTTAGGGGGAAAATGAGAGGGATGACACCTCTACCCTTCTTGAATTCACTTTGATGTAATGGAATTTTGGTGCATGCTTAGGTGGAAAGGATTCCCCTGCATCATAATCCACTACTGAGAAATCATGAGCTCCTGCTCATGGCTCCCTCTGCTCCATTGTTGAAATTCCCCTGGATCCAAAACTCTCCCTTTGCACTATCCACCTTCTCCTCTGCTTTGTTTTTGTTGATTATTATTCTATATTGTTGTGGTAGGAATTCCTCTTCTCATCCTCTCCTTGCCGAGAACTCCCTGTGTTGATCTCAACATCTGCCTCCTTATATCCTCTACTACCTCATCCAACTGCTCTGTTGGATGGCTCCTTCTTTGTAGACTTCTCTATTGCATATTCTCATGCTGATCAAAGGGTAGATCAGATTGATATCCCATCCTACCTTCATCTCCCGTGGCCTTAACTTGCCATTTCCTTGCAAACTCAGATTCTGCAGTCTCCTCACTGAAATTCTATTCACCTATCTCCTCTGACAGATTAATTACTTTCATCTCCTCTTGTGATGGTTCAACTCCATCTTCCTCCATATCCTCCTCAGGCTAACATTATGATCAAATCTGCATGACTGTCTTCTAGTAGTCCTTCTCTAGTTCTTTTGGATTGTTCAACCAATACTCCGACATATCCAACTCCTTCACCCACGTAGTGACCAACTTAACTGTATGCTCCTCTTCTTCTATTGGGGAAGATTTTGATGTATGCTCCCTCTCCTCCTTTATGAAGATATGCATTGGTTGTCCTTCTTTTGTTGCATCTGCAACACATGCTCTATCCTCAACTGGGCTTCTTGGAAGGAATATCTAAATTCCCCCAATGATCAAAATGCATTTCTGATCCTCCTCCATCAAAACCCCTTTCTTCTCTGAACTGTTCTTTGAGCTCATGAGACTTTCAGAGAGTCTCTTTCCATCTCCCTTGACCACGTGGAAATATGGGATTTCACTTCTTCCCTCTTGGCAGTCTATGAGATAAATTGTTGATCTCCTCTCATTTCCCACCTGGCAATCTAAATTTTCATCACTACCCCCCTCGCAGTTTATGAGATCAACTAATCTTGTCTCTTACTCATCATTAAGGCTCTTCCCAACCTCTGGTTTGTATATACAAACCATCTCTTTTGTGCCACTAAGGGTTTGAACTTCCCTCATCCACCTCCTTAATTGTTTTTTCTACCTTGTGGCCAGCAACATTTGGACATGCCATTTTATTTTCTTCTTCATTAGACATTCAGACCTCCAGCATACCTGTGCTTCTTGTTGCATCTTCAATGTTATCTTGTCAAGCCATGCTCTAATCTCCCTGAGCTCTTTATCCATCTCTTCTTTACTTTTCCGCTAGTGATCTCCTTCTCGACCTCTCTTATGGCCTTCAATAACCATTTTTACCTCTGCTTTCCCTCCTGGAAAGCCTGTGGATTACCCTACAATTAAGAGCACCTCCATATTTTCGTACTACCCACCTAGATGTCTACTGAGTGTTTTTTCTTACATAACCTAAATGTTTCATTTTGATACCACTTGATGGTATCATATAAAACCTTTTCCTACACTCTGATACCACTTGATGCAACCCCCCTTCTCTTCTAGGGGTTGTGCGACATCTCGGTCAATGATCGTTCAAGTCTCTGAGTTGAAATAGCTCTTTGGGCCCCCTGTTGGAACCCAAATCAAATTACACAGGCCCCCATTTGTTACCACACATGTTCAATTCACCCTTGACCCTGTTATATGGTGCTTCTGGTAACACTGAGTGGCGAGCACTAGATCCTCCGCTAGGATCCCCTTCAATATGAACATGAGCTATAAACTTAGGCCATCCCTCTTTGCAACTTTGGGCTTCAATAGTTTTGGATGCAACTGGTTCCTTTTCCCCAAAATATGAACTGACGAAATCACCTAGATCCATATCTACAATCCATGCTTCTTTAACAGCCAACGAAAATGATCTACTTCAAAGCTTCGGCCTCAGGAGTTCCAATCACTTAAAACAACTTTTTCCCTGAAGTAACCCTTTTTCTGAACCTACGGATCGAACACCACGTTCTCGCCTCAATCAATGGTTGTGATTGTCCTTCCTTCCAACTTCAGGCAACTTGCAATCAATGCCCCTTTTCTCCTCTTTCTTCTGAAGTGTCAATACTCTGAAATGAGAGATCCTCTACCACATGTCCTTCTCTAACGGATGACTCAGATGGATTTTGGTGCTTTGGCCTTCGGTAGTCATAGTGCCTTCACTCCTCACTTCCTCCAAAGTGACAATTCTCTGAAGTAAATCTCTACACTCCATGTGTCTCTCTATTTATTAACGGTTCTTGTTGACTTCGGTATTCAGAAGTTTTAGCCTTCGGGACTTTACCCTTTGGTTTCCTCTGAAATTCTCTATCACTAAAGTGATAGATATGACACCACATGTCCACACAATTGACGGCTAGGATTTAGCCTCTTACCTTTGGACCTTCGAAGGACTTCTGGTCAACGCTCCACTTTCTCCTCAACTTTTCTTCAAAATCCATGATCTAGTGACACGTTTCCTTCCCAAATCAGAAATCATGATGGACTTCTCTACTTCAGACTTCGACTGTTCTGGCTTCACCTTACCCATTTTTCTCAATAGTGGCTATCCTCCAAAGTGAAGGATCTATTGACATCTATCCACTTCTGATGGATGACCCAAATGAACTTTGTCACTCTAGCCTTTAGGATTTCTTGCTCCAACCAACTCTACTTTATTCTGGATTTCTTACCTTCCAGACGCACGATCCAATGCCACATGCCTCCTGTTGATCGACGACCCATATCTTCTTTGCTAGTTCAGCCTTCGGGAGTTTTGGTTACTCCACCTAGCCTTTCCTCTGAAGGACTCTTCCTTTGAAGTTTGTGTATCGCTTCCATGTATCCTTGCTGCAACCAACAAATAGGTTCACTTCACTCTTCGTGACTTCAGAAGAAAATGCTCTTTTCTCCATGCAATTCCTCTTCCTCCCGAACTTTCTTATCCATTTCCACGTATCCTCCTCATAGCCAATGACTATTATTACTTCATGGCTTGAGGACTTCGGTGATCCCTGTTCTTCAAAACCTTAAGAGTGGATCCCCTCCGAAGTTCACCATCTTTTTCCACGTGTCCCTCCGAATGATGGATGGTCCCGGTATACTTTGGGACTTCAGGACTTTGGCTATCCCGCTCTCATTTTCACTTTAAAAATATCTAAATCTTGTGCACTTACCTAGATCCGACAGATGTTGATCCTTCCAACTTAGATCCAATGGCTTGGATCTATCTTTCTCCTTCTCTACACACCTCTTTCATCCTGTAATTTGATCTAAGGGTCTAGATTTCTTTTGACAGCACATCAAACGATTAGTGTCACTCCTCCTCATAAGCTTTGGATTTCTCCTGAATTTGGAAGAAATTTAATATTCCAACGTTGTAGCCTTGGATCCTCCTGTGAGACCGACTACTTTGGGTCTCGACTTGCACTTCTAAAATTCTATACCTCATGAGATTTGAGACTTGGATTAAGTTCATTGATGTAGGCCTTGTGCTAACTCTCCTGAGATTTTGAACTTGCTCAGTGTCCTAAGGGTCTCGTCCTTTCTTCTTCTTTAGAATATTTCTAGTTCCCTTCTGGCACACTCTATGTTCATCCTCCTAAGATTTTGAGCTTGGAGTAAATTCACACCTCTGTGCACTCCCTGTGCTCAACTGATCCTTTAGAAGGCTTCATAATTTCAACACATTCTCTAAGTGTTGGCCTAGGGAACTCCTTGTATATGTCTTCCTCTTCCTTCCTGATCTCTTTCGGGTTTAGTAATGAACTCCTTGCGTCTGCTTAATTGCCACCTTGCAGAGATTCTTCCCCCAGAGTATCCAGTAACTCTGGTTCACATGAGCTTCAACTGCTTGAACCTTAGAGGTATCTGTCCCTTTTTTCCACGAAGGGATATATGTTCCCTCTTGTAATTTTTTTCTCAAAGCACTCATTGTTGAGCTTACCGAGTGTTCAGTATCTTTGTTTCCTTCAACTTCTCTAACACTTCAAAACGTGTTGGTTCTTTGCACCCTTTACACCTGCTCAAAGCCCTCCTTGTTGAGCCTTTCCTTCAAAGTGTTCAAAAACTATGAAGTATCTCTCCTTCCTATCTACCACAGTGTTCAGTAACTCTGTGGGTGTCTCCCTCTGAAAATTCTCTCTTTGAACTCAAAACAAAGTTATTCTTGTGCACACTTGCACCTGCTCAATGCCCAAATGGAAGATCTCTCAGAGTATTCAACAACTCTGGTTGTGCTCTCTCCTACACATACTTTCCACTCCAAGGTGTTCAGCAACCTTGAGGCTCCTCTCTGAGTCTGTAAATGTTATGGTGTTCCCACCTAGCACATTCTCCTCTCAACTCGAAGCAAAGTTCATATACGCACTCCTTGCATTGGCTACAAAGTTTCCAATGCTTTGTCATGCACTCCTTGCACTAGCCTAAAGAACCCATAAATAATCCAACAAAATCACAAACAGATATTGAAGTTTATCTTTACCCTATAGATGGAAACATCTCTCATACATCTACAACATACATTCATAAACACACAGATAACATTCATAAAACACATAGAAACATATACATAATCAAATGTAGGAAAAACTTCTCTTTATATTAATATGAATGTTTGTTTAGAATGTGTGTAGGCTCAGACTACAACAAAGTCTCAACTCTCTCTCTCTCTCCTTGGATTATAATGATCTTTCATCAACTTTCAGTAGCCTCCTATGGGCATGCGTTACAATTCTTTATACAAGAGGGTCTCATCGATATTTCCCTCCAACTACACTTAGTGATGTCTAATCACCATTACAACGCCTATATATTGAGGCTTATTACATTGAATGAACATCTAGTCTTAATCAGATCTAAATCAAATTACAACTAGAAATTAAAGGAGACCTTAACTACAACCTGTACAAAGGAATCAAATCAGTTCTTCCAACCTTTCAACATTTAATTGCATTTAATTACAATGAATTTTAAAATCTAAGGGGAAAATGAGAGGGTTGGCACCTCTCCTCTTCTTGAATGAACTTTGATGTGATGGAATGTTGGCATGTTATTAGGTGGAAAGGATGCGCGTGTATCCTTAATGGTATCAAAGAAGGATTCTCTTGATCGTTTTTAAGTGCATGTCCCCAACGAGGCCTGAGTATAGAAAGTTGGGTCTCGAGCTTGTCTCTATTAAGGACAATCGCTCTCACACACCCAATAAACCCTTCATCATGGAAGAAAACAAAAAACATAGAGAAGGTGACTCTATTAATATGTTTCTTGAGAAAGCTCTCATGCGACAGAGGGACTAAATGATGGAGAATTGTTCCTACACCCTCCAAGGCCTATCGATAAAACCCGGCATGTCTTCATCAAGCAACCACTTTGGAGGCACCTCTCATTTTAAGGTACAATTTAAGTTTTATATTATCGCATTTGAAGGACAGATAGATGCAGATGCCCTAGAAAAATGGTTAAATCTTCTAGAAGGTTATTAATTTTGATATTCCAGTATTTGAAGGTCAAATAGATGCAGATGCCCTAGAAAAATGGTTAAATCTTCTAGAAGGTTATTTCTCTCTTCACAATTTTTCTGACAAGGAAAATATCACCTCCGCACTCCTTAAGGATCTCCCCAATGTCAAACATTGGTGGGAAACTTACTGGGAAAAAATTTCCATAGAGGAGTTTGGAATATATGGAGTTGAGCCCACTTAGGATTTTGTGTGCACGTGGTCAAGGAACAATATTACCATGTTGATAACTATGATGACCAGTGCATGATATGGACCACATTGTGTCAAGAGAGGGACCAAGCAGTGACAAAGTTCACCAATACCTTCCATACCTTGCACACCAAGTTGGGTATCAAAGATTCTGAGTGGAATTTGGTTCTAAAATACCATCGGGCTCTACACAGATACATCCAAACTGAAATGGCATTTTTGGACATATCATCACTGGGAGTTGCCTATAGATATGTTGTCAAAATTGAGAATAAATTTAGACACCATAACAAATGGGAGTTCCGGTCTGTAAATTTGCAACAACCAAAGTATGATAAAGATGGCCCTAACAAACAAAGTTTTGAAAACCAGTCCAAGGCACAGGAAAAGAATGGTCACAGGAATACAAAGAGGACACTAGAAAGTGGTGTGATTTCCACAAAATCCATTGGCACAACACTGATGAATGTTGCTCAAAACAGTCATTGGTGGTCAAGATCAAAGACAAGGATCCGAACCCTTATTCGGGATATGATTTAGAAAATAATGGGAGAAGATAGATCATTGAAACAGAGCCCACTGTTAATGTCGTGACCACAACAATTCAACCAAAAGAACCAGTAGATCCTGAAGAGGGGCAATGCCTCTTCCATTCACATATGTGGGTGAAGGGCAGGGGTGATTTTAAGAACCCCCCCTAAATTTATATATATAATAAATGG
>CBVK0100964801.1:0-10226 GCA_900067695.1 Picea abies | reverse complement strand
GGAGGCCGTACTGTATGGATCCGTTTGAGAGTTGGGTCATTTTTCTGTTGTTGCAGGTCATACTGTACAGATTAGTACAGTCCGTACAACAAGGGGAAGCGGGCACGAAAATTGAGGCAACGTTGGCACGATTTTCGAGGTTGTTTTGAGCATTTTTTTGCTGTTGGGCTATATAGAACAGTCCATACAACAGACTATTTACATGGATTTCAAGGTGCATATTTTCTGGAACTGCAGTTGATCGGTGATTGGGTGGATAGGTTATATATGTTGCGAGGACAACCTTCAGTGTATGATTCAACGTTAGATGAGGAGCATGAGGAGGCTCCTGAGACTGTGGTGGAACCAAGGATTTAGTCTTACAATTCGAGAGAAGAGAATGAGTCTCTTCTGAGCACTGATAGGAGGCTCAATCAGTGTGATTGAACTGATGCTTAGGGTGGAGTGGATTCTCCAAGGAGCTCAAGGAGCATGAGGAGGCTCCTGAGACTGTGGTGGGACCAAGGATTTAGTCTTACAATTCGAGAGAAGAGAATGAGTCTCTTCTGAGCACTGATAGGAGGCTCAATCAGTGTGATTGAACTGATGCTTAGGGTGGAGTGGATTCTCCAAGGAGCTCAGGATTCTAGATAGCTGTCATGAGAATATCTTCTAGTTCGAGTTTTGTGAAGGTGTTGAGGATGGATCCAAGTTCAGAGGGAGCTCCTACTAAGCACAATGTGATGGGACCAAATGATGGTGATGGCAGCGAGTACATCTGTTGCTAAGAGGGAGTGTTAGCTTTTTAGCTTGGGAGGTACTCCACATGTTTTGTCTTGTATGTGGATGTTACCTTATGTTGACACTACTAGGCACTTAACTTTATAATGGGTTTTTATAAAGTTGTTCTTTTATTAAAGTGACTTTTTAATGAAGTGTACCTTTTGATATTAAAGTGACTTTATTTCATAAAGTACACTTATGTAATAAAGTGAAATGTACTTTAATACTTTAAGTGATTTATTTTGGAGGGAATGAATCATGACCATTGATCTTGTAAAGGCAAGATTAGATCTTGGCCTTTGGATTTAGGATTTGGGAAGGTGAAAAGACACTTGGGAGGGAAAATGTCAGTTTCATATTTTATAAAAGATTGCATTGGGTAGTGTGCAAGACCAATTAAGAGAAGGAGTTTGAGAGATTTTTTGAGTAAGCTTGAGAGAGGAAAGAGGGCACATTTCCCAAGAGATATTGGGCACAAATCTTAAGGAGGAATTTATGTTTGAGTGTTGGGTAATTTTTTTTGTTGTTGGAGGCCATACTGTACGGATTGTACAATCTATACAATAAGGGGAAGAGGGCACAAAAATCAAGGTACCATTGGCACAATTTTTAAGGTTGTTTTGAGCATTTTTCTTGTTGTTGGGCCGTATAGAACAGTCTTTACAACAGATTGTTTGCATGGATTTTGAGGTGCAAATTTTTTGGGTGGGCCGTAGAGCATTATGAACTTGGCATGAAAATCGAGGCAGAAATTTTTGGGATAGTTTTTGGGTTTTGTAAGTGGTTTTTCTCTTGGCTAGAAATTTGTTATTGTTGCTGATATTTAGTTTCCTGAAGCTAAATAATAAATCTCTCTCTCTCATTGGGTTTCCCCACATTAGGGTTTTCCCTAGCATTGCCTAAATTTATGAGTTATTCATGATTGGATGAATGTTGTTCATTGTGTTTATTCCATTGTATAATTACTTAGCAATGTGTATTTATGCTTATGGTAATTTTTGAATGTGGGTTTTAGACATTTCAGAATTCGTGCAAGATAGTTATCTCTAGGTTGCTAAGTGTATGACAGAATATTAGCTTGTTGATTTTTGTCATTAAATTTCTACAGTTGTGGGTCACTTTAGTGACTTAAGTGACCTAAATGAATGATTAAGTTGTGATCGTTGATCTCACGAGGGAAAGATCTAATCTTGAACGTCAATCTCATCGGAAGACCAAGGGTTAGGACAATTACATTTCTAAATTAGATAAAGGCAACTCGTGAGGGAGAGAGGGGCACACATTTTGAGGAGAGTTGGAGGGAATGTGAAGAGGCACAACTTCCAAAGGAAGTTTCTTTTCTTGGAGGGAAAGAGATGCAACAAAGGAAGTTGGCACACATCCCTAGGAGAGGGATTGACACACAATTCAAGGATATTTCATAATTAAAGAGGGTTCAGTACCGTACAACGAAGGAGGGTCGTACAATATAGTTTTGAGTGGGTCGTACAACACTTTTATGTTGGCTTCTAGCTACAACTAGCGCAAAAATTGATGATGAGCATTGGCACAAATTTCTAGGTGTTATCTCTATTGTTGATAATTTCATACAACAAGGTAATATTTTGTACTTCTTTTGAGCACAAAAATCGAGGCATTATTTATGTTCTTTGTAACTGTACAGTCCATATAGTTTGTGTAGGAAGTCAAGTTATGATTTCAAGACTGTGTTGCTCAAGAAATTATGTGAAATTTTTGCTTGGATAGAGTGAAAGTACAATTTATTAATGTTGAAAGTTTATTGTTGTTGTACTCAAAATGTTCCCTAAAGCTGAATAAATAACTTTTCTCCTTAATTATGTCATCTTTCCTGTGTTTTCTTCAAGGGGCATAGCCCAAACGTTTATGTGGCAAATGTAAAGAATTTGTCTACTATTCAAGAATATTTTGTTGTTGATTTAGTTTCAGATCTATATCATTTAGTGTTTTTGCTCATTAAGTAGAGTTCATAATTGGGTCAAATGCTTTACTATTGAAGCTTAATAGGAGGTTGAAATTTGTGTATGACATAGTGTATTTTTTAGCTATTTTCTATAATTTGTCGGTGGTGATAAAACAAAGAAGCTCTGATACCAATTGATAAAATAAAGAAGCTCTTATACCAATTGATAAAACATAAACACGAACAACAACATGGCGGAAAAGGCTCACTAGCCAACCCTTTAATGTATTCACACCAATGGTACATATTTATAGTACAATGTGTGATGCCACCTCATAAAGAGATTTGCTCTATATCCTAAAATCATGTATGATTACTAGGCTAGGCAATCTTAACTAAATCAATAGTCATCACTTGAGGATATATTACTAATATCCTAAACGAATAATAGAAATATAGGTGGCAATTTAGACTTAATGATTGGTTAAGGTAAGCCATAGGCTAACAAGTGCCAGGGATTTTTTTTATTATCATTTTTTAACATCCTCATGTCTTTAAATTCAGAAGATAAAGATATACTTGTGGATTTCAAAATTGTTCTAAGTCCACAACTTTAGATTTAGCATCGTCGAGATCAATGGTTTTTTTATCTCTCAAATTGAAATTAAAGTTTGGATCAAAATCCTTTTCATACACCAATAATACCACAACAACAATAGGTCTCACCTTGGTAGGAACTTTTTTGAATGTTTTAATAAATCTTTTATTGAACTCTCTCAAGGTCTTGTTTCCCTTTTCTTTCACCCCATTCATCTATAAAAGCATCAGTAAGATCCGCCAAGGTAGATATACTTGTTGGTGGAAAATCCCTAAACTATTTTCTTATTTTAGCATCCAAACTCTAAACAAATAAAATCATATGGACACCCTAATGTGTGAGATCAAAATTCTCAATGAAAACAAAAAGATTGTTTAGATGTGACACAACAATAATAGTGTTATCTCCTTCAAAAGTAGGTATAGACTTACAAAACTTTTGGTGGGGAGGTCATGGGGGTACCTTGATATGGTAGTAAATTCAATGGTACATTTTCCACTGAAACAATTGGTGGTGGATTGGGGATTAATTGACTAGGAATAGTATTTGAAAAAATAACTCTCAAATGGGTAACAAGCAAAGGTTCGCTCAGAGAACTAGGAGATTCTGGAGAATTAGGAGGAAATAACACTGCAGAAAAAGTGGAAAGAACTTTCTTACTAAAAACTCTAAGTCTAGCTTGGTGGAGAAGCTTCTTAGGACCATCCAAAGATGGGGTAACTCCATACTAGTGTCCAAGTGTGAAGATTTCCTTGCACTATTTAGATCTACAAAAGTGGAGTTTCTAGGTGAGAAATAAAATAACATGAAACACGTGTTCGCCTCAATTTACATTGTGTTACTACAAAACGAAAAGCTTGCGTGAGCTCCCCAACAACAACGCCAAAATGTTATCACCAATAAATTCTCGTCCTGCAAAAGGTAAGTGGAGATTGGTTAATGAAAGGAAATAAGTCACTATCACCTCACTTGTCCTCTCACTTCAAAGTCAATGTGTTTTAACTTCAGGGGGGTATCCCTATGTAATCTAAGGTATCAATTGTAAAATCAACACAAGTATGTAGCACCTCAAATTGATAAAATAAATTTATTGACCTATGAACTTAGATAAAATCGACAAACAAGAAAAGTAAACAACAAACCAAAATACATGAAAAATGATACAAACTAAACTATAAATTAAAAAGGAAAATATACTTTACTGTTTTGTGGTAATATATAGAACAACACACTATAAACATACCTAAAATCACTCTAAACTACTAGAAAAAATAGGGGAATCAATGCAAAAAATGCTCACTAAATATGGACATGCAAACCAATGTAGCTAAGATGAGGAAAACCACTAATTGCTATGTAACGATATTGATGATCAACAAACTATTTTCATCGTTTTCTATATTAGAAAAACATGTGTTAAATGTTGTTTTTATATATATTTTATTATGCACACAAATCGAGAAAGTGATATAACTCCTTTCTTTTTTAATAAATATAAAAGATCAACAAAGTCAAACTTGTTGTTTTTTCATATAAAACTAAAGAACAAATGAAATTTTCCATAAGATTTACATGCATAAGAATGCATCAAAATAAAGTGAAATTTGTGAAATTTGATTTGAATGACTGAAGTAACTAAGTAAATTGGTTCGTGCTTTATATGAAGTCAAACAACGAATGAAAGAAGGTTTTTTTCCACGTGAAAAAATTGCTCTATATATTCAACAGAATATAATAATTTACATAAATCTAGTTTCCATATAGCCACGAAAAACCGGGAAAAACAACTACAAACTTGGTTCAATAAACCAGCAATTGTTGACATTCAAAGCGATTCAAAGCTCACGTTCTGCTATTATAATTACCAGTCAGTTGTCAAGACTGCCAGTGATATATTTAACTGCAGATTTTTGTCTCTTAACTAGCAATCAGATTTTTGATCTCGGCCGAGGAGCTGTCAAGACTGCCAGTAATTTACTTCAGAGTTCATTTCTTAACTAGTAATCGGATGTAGATCTCGGCCGAGGAGCTGTCAAGACCCGAGATCTACACTCTTTCCCTACACGACGCTCTTCCGATCTCACAAAAACAACTACAAACTTGGTTCAATAAACCAGCAATTGTTGACATTCAAAGCGATTCAAAGCTCACGTTCTGCTATTATAATTACCAGTCAGTTGTCAAGACTGCCAGTGATATATTTAACTGCAGATTTTTGTCTCTTAACTAGCAATCAGATTTTTGATCTCGGCCGAGGAGCTGTCAAGACTGCCAGTAATTTACTTCAGAGTTCATTTCTTAACTAGTAATCGGATGTAGATCTCGGCCGAGGAGCTGTCAAGACTGGCAGTGAGAAATTGATTTCAGAAAAAATAATTCAAAGCTTGATCTTATATGTAAGTCCCTCGTTGCCATCCTCCCAATATCAAAAACAAATTTGGCTCGGAGGGAGGAGTAGGGATTTTTTGGAGAGGAAGTCCGGATCTGAGTTTTCCTCTCGGTAAATATGCTGGCAGGTAAGCTTTCTGAAAAGAAGAGATGCATATTTTGTCCTGTCTTTCTAGCAAGAGAGGGCTGCCACACGAAAGTCTGCCAGTCCATTCAACCAGTCGATCGTAAGCTTTGAGTCGCCAAGGAGTAATAAGTCCTCGGTGTGGCGGCTCGCTAGAACAAGAGAAGTCCATGTACCTAATAGCTCAGCCTTGTTGTTTGAGCCCTGTCCACAGTTCAAGGTCCAACGAATACATGATTGGGGGTTTAGGGCAATTTCCCCCCCGGCTCCACAAAGTGCACCCCCCTGTTGAGAGGCCCCATAGAACCAGGCCACCGCTCTATCTGAAGGGAATTGAAAGGGAAGCCTAATCGATGGTTGAATCTGTGGGGTCTTGCCATGATGGCTTACCTCTGCCAAAATGAGAGATGTGACGTGTTGGATAGATAGCTTCTTATCATTAAATATAGATGCGTTTCTGGCCAGCCAAACGTGCCAGCACAGGAATATAGGAAGCATTGATAGGGTGATGTGGTTTTGGATCCATTTTGAAAACAAGTGAGTACATTTTCACCACTCCACGATGTGGAAATTTTTAGTGTCGATGAGATAAGTGACCAAATTGCTCGGGTGTATGTGCACTGTACAAATATATGCAGTGTTGATTCGATGGCTCGTGCACAGAGTGAGCAGCGGTTCGGGCCCTCCCAGCCGCGCGCTTGCAATTTGTCCCAAAATAAGAGTTTATTCTCGAGAAGAAGCCAAGCGAACAGTTTGTGTTTTAATGGCCCAATGGCTCTCCAAATCTTCTGTCTCTAGCTTGCAATTGTAGACTTCCAGTTGTGGGCTGCCAGAGCATGATAGACATTCTTTGCAGTTAAAATACCAGTCCGATCTCCCCCCGTCCAGATAAGAGAGTCTGCCTTTTGTTGCAAACGCACACCAGTTGTTTTGAGGAGTTGTATGAAGACTTTCCATTTAGCCCAATGATTCGTATCTAATAGGAGATCCAGACCGGTCTTCCAAGAGTCACCTAGTGGGCCGGCAATGGACTGACTGTAGAATTGATGAAGAAAATGTATGTTCCTTTCTTGTAGATGAGCATGCAGCGGTGGAGAGAGAATGAATTTTCTGCCTAATCCCAATATGCAGTCGCTGCCAACTTCGATCAGATGTCCGTCTCCTGGAATCCACAAGAGCCCCTTTAAAATGATTGGAAGAGTGGATGAAAAGTTTCTCCAAGACTGAGAACCTGTTTTAGGGTGAACCTCCGCGAATTTGATCCAAATATGGACCGGAAGATGTTGTAGATACTTAGATTTGATAACCGAATGCCAAAATCTTGATTTTGTTAAAATTATCCAAAGTGTGTTTGCCGAAAGAGCCTTGTGAAAGAGCAACAGGTTTTTGAGGCCCCAGCCTCCCATCGACTTCGGTTTTGCAAGCTCCTCCCATTTGCTGAGGTGAAAGCTTTTGTTCTTCTTACATCCGGACCAAAGAAAAGATAAGATGAGTTGACGGAGCGACTTCAATACTGAGGCTGGTATGTGTGCTAAAGCCATCCAATAGACTGGTAGGCTTTCCAACACCGCTTTAATCAGAATATATCTTCCCCCCATAGAGAGAAATCTGTGCTTCCAGTTGAGAATTTTTTTATTGAATTTATCAATAAGCCAAGCCCAATCTTTTATAGTATATCTGGTGGATTTTAAGTGGTATCCTAAGTAGGTAAAGCCCTTTTCAAGTTCAAGGAAACCAATTCCAAAAAGCTCACTTAGATCCAGTTTTATGGACTCCTGCACATTTGAAGTCAAGAAGGAGGATTTAGTAGCATTGATTTCTAGACCAGATACAAAACAGAAAGATGTGAGGATCGAATGTATGATGGACCATTCAGCTAAACTTGCATTTGTCAAGATCAAAATGTCATCAGCAAAAAGGATATGAAGAATATGTGTCAGCCCTGCCACCTTGACTCCTTTCAAGAGTCCTTCCGATTGCTTGTTCTTTAGTAAGATGCTGAGACCTTCCAGAATCAAAATGAAAAGAAGGGGGGATAGTGAGCAGCCCTGGCGGAGTCCTCTCTCACAATGAAAGGCCTTTGTAGCTTCACCATTGATCAAAATCGCCAGATTTTCCGAGGTAATACAGCCCATTATCCAATTTGTAGTAAAAGTGCCAAAACCCCTCTGGATAAGGATGAGGTGCAGAAAATTCCAATTAATGCAATAGAATGCCTTTTTTAGATCCAACTTTAGGAGAATGGCTTGAAGGTTTTTTGTCTTAATGCTGTGGATGCACTCATGTGTAACGCCAACAGCATCAAGAATCTGTCTTCCTTTGAGGAAGCCCAGTTGTTCTTCGGAGAGCGCCCGAGAGAGATAAGGACGGAGTCTACCAGCTATGAGTTTTGTGATAAATTTGTAACAGATGTTGCAGAGCGAAATGGGGCGGAATTCATTGAAATGCCTGGGTAGATTTGTTTTTGGGATCAAAGTTACAAAGGTTTTATTCAAATTGGCACTTACAGATCCTCTAGATCTCGAGTCTTCAATGACATCAAGGATGTCCTGTCCCATCAGGTCGAAAAAGTGAAGGAAGAGCTCGACCGACCAGCCGTCTGGTCCTGGGCTTTTCTCCCTTTTAAAACTTTTGATTACCTCCAGAAGTTCTTCCTTTGTGCAGGGAGCATGTAACAAGTTTGCCTCTTCGGGAGAAATCAGTTTTGGGAATAAACTGACAATAGCAGTCTGCGCATCAAGTGAAGGAGCTGGAGGAGCTTGGTAAAAAGATTTAAAGTGTGTGTAAGCTGTCGCTTTAATCTCAGCCTGTGAGTGGTGTAATGTTCCAAATGCATCTTCAATCTCCCAGATTTGTTTTTTTGTTCTACGAGAGCAAGCCACTCTATGAAAATATGCAGTATTTTTGTCACCTCCCGCCAACCACAGCATCCGTCTCTTAATACGCCATCGCTCCTCCTCATCCCGAAGTAGTTTGTTGTGGGCGGCTTCTAGTCCACGGATCTTGAGTTCAATCTCCACGCTGCTATGCATCTAGTGCTTTTGAATTATGAGTGATTCTAGCTCCAGTTCAATGCTGTTGAGTTTGGCCTATTCACTGAGCTTTTTATCCTTCAGCCAAAGAATCGAGTGTGATTTTAAAGAATTGAGTTTCCTGGACAGGTTCCCTTGGGCGTCTCCAGGTATGTCGAGTGTGCAGTCCATCCACACAGATGTAACAAGTTTTATGTAGGTGGGATCCTTCAACCACATTGAATTGAATCTGAAGGGATGTCCCTTACCGCCGCGGCCTTCCCCTATTTGGAGACAGATCGGCGCATGATCTAACAGGAAAGGCAGTTTAACCCAAGCTCGGCTATTATACGAAGGTAGGAGAAGACTCTCCGCTACCAGAAAGCGATCGAGTCTTTTAGCTATATTTGCGGGACCTTGTCTGCCATTCCTCCAGGTCGACAGAAGGTCTGGAGGTTTTATATCAATCAGAGCATTTTTGTAAAAAGTCTGTTGAAAAAAATTTGCAAGAGGGTCAGTCAACGCTGAATCACCCCAAATTTCCAATGGGTTGGTTGTTAAATTGAGGTCACCGGCCAGTATAAGATTTTCTGCTGCCAGTAAGCCTAGATCATGTAGCCGCTACCAAAATTCTTTGCGACCAGTGCAAGGCCCGTAAACATTCAGAAAGTTGATAGGACGGTTAAGTTCAAGACAAGTCCTAGTAAGCAAGATTCTCCCCGGACTGAGCATCGGGGAGAGATTGAAGAAAGTAGGATCCCAAGTGACCAGTAGACCTCCCGAAGTTCCCACGGAACTTGCCGCACAGGACAGCCAGCTCGGGCGAAGGAGATGCATGAAGTCTCTTGCCACTGATGCAGCAACCAAAGTTTCTTGAAGGAAGATGATAGCAGGCTAAGCCTGCTCAATGATTCTTCTCGTGGAGGCTTGTTTCAGAGGTCCTCCGACCCCTCTGATGTTAAGAGATAACAAGATCATGGTTTCCCTCTTGCAAGGGCTTTAAAATCTCTAAGCGCCCCTTGTGTTTGTTCAGGAAGGAAAGATACCGCTGAAGTCGAGCCTGTCAACTTCTTTTTTCGTGCACTGCGAGTTTGTAAAGGAGAGAGCTCCAGGCCAACACCTCTTGACCAAGTAGGTTCCTGCTCCTTTGAAGTTTTAGGTCCAGAGGATGAAGGTCGATCAAAGAGACTCTCGGAGCCTAGAACATGATTTTTACCGTGGTAGGTGTGTAGTGGGAGAGATTCAAATGGAAGGGAGGGCTCAAGGGAAGAATCCTGAATCAGGGAGTCCAGTTGGGATTCCGAGTGTGAGGGTTCAGTGTAACCAGCGAGTGGAAAAGGATCTTGGGAGACTTCTATATTAGTGAGAGGATCGGTCTCCGAATGATCCAGGTGGATATCGATGGCCACCCACCTTTTCCAA
>CBVK0100964800.1:0-10226 GCA_900067695.1 Picea abies | reverse complement strand
AGCTTGTCCCTGAAGTACTCAAACTTCATCCTCGACAACATCTTGGTAAACACATCCACAACTTGATCCTTTATAGTCACGAAACTAGAGCCACATTTCTCCCTTCTGCACTATAACCATGATATAGTAATATCTGATCTCGATATAATTCGAACTATCATATACCATGGGGTTATCTGATGACTTCATGCAACTCTAGTTTTCACACCGAATGCAGGTCACCTCCAGTCCGAGACCAAATAAACTAGACAAAATTTCTCGAAGTGTAACGTCCCCAGCCACCCACAAGATGGACCACGCTACCTCAGACACACACAGTCTCAAGCTCTGTTATAGATAATTAAAACTATCCATGCCCAGAAATAGACCTGTTGGGCAATAAACATAGCTCTTTGTGGAATAAATCACATATAAACTTAACACAAATAAACAAAGATAACATGAAATCATGCATGCAACAAAACACATTATGTTATTATAAGAATCATAGACATGTGCTAAAATACATCATTAACCATTAAGCACATAAATGATACTTATATCTTAATTGTAGTGCATCGACTACGTGGAGGCCTTCCACAAACCTCCCAGCCTTAGACCATGCTTCTTATCACTCTCAGTAGTGGGTCACCCCTGAGCTGTGACTAAACTCCACCAAGCAAGGGATTCCTAGGCTAGGAAAGGACAACAGGAAGTTGCACCATTCTATAGGAAGGATTTCCTCCAATGAGCCACTTACGCCCACCACTCACAGACTCTCATTCTCCACATGATTGTCCCACCCCAAGAGTATACTCCTTCACTTTCAGACATTCCATCAGCTGCTCCACCTCCCTTCCATGTATTCAACAATAGGACAGACGTGAATTCTCAGAGCTCTATATCTTCTACTAGACTCCCTCCAGCAGAACTCACTTCCTCAGCAAACTTTCTCACCTAGAGAGAGTGTCTCATAGGCCTGACAACCTATTTCCTCAATCCACAGGCCTAACAACCCGCTTCTTCAATCCATCTCCTCAACACACGGGCAAGGGTTATGGCAACAACAAAAACCAGATGTGGAGCACGGTAATGGAAGAATGAAACACAGGAAACCCATTGGGTACATGTTCAACAAAGATATCAGTTCAGTCTCATTGCATAGGTTTGGGATGGTCAAGGGTTTAGCAATGGAATTCTAGTTTTTTACTACTTGCCTCCTGGTTGTGTGTGTGAGTGGAAGGAATGGAAAAAGGATCCCCCGAAACAGTCAAAATCCCCACATATAATTGCATGTGCCTGAGATGACACATGGAGCTCATGAAGCGCTCTCCTCTCCATTTGGAAGTCGTTCCCCTTCCCCAAAGGAACTTAGGATAAATTCATATCCTCCTCACATTCCCCTTCCCCAAAGGAACTTAGGATAAATTCATATCCTCCTCACATCATTTAAAATAATATTATATATTATTCTCTAAGATTTAAGCTCTTAATATTAGCCCCTTTTTCTAGCCTCTCAGTGCCCTCCCTTACCCATCCTAGTGGAGCCTACTCCCCCATAATCTTTCATCGTGGCCGATCTACATGTAGTGATGCTTTTATATTAATGATTTGAATATTTACATATACAAAATAGTCTCTTGGCCTTAGCATCCTAGGGTCTCTGGCCCAACTATCATGTAATCCTCTTATGTTATCATTACTTCGCTCACTAGCCTATAAAACATGTTTACAATTCATGTTTTAAAAATTAGGGGCTCAGCCTTTGGGTATTACAATCCCCTCCCGTTATTTTTGCACTGTCCTCGGTGCAATTCTTTTACACCATATCAACATGATTTTCAAAATATTCAAACAAATGCAGGTATTATGCCCGCATTGCATCCTCAGGCTCCCAAGTAGTGTCCTTAGGAATGTATCAGGTCCATTGGATATTTACAATCCCTATGGCTCAATTCCATAGATGTTTTATTTTCCAGTCCAGAATGTGTACCAGATGTACTTGGATAGTGCCTTCTCACTCCACCTCAATCACATTCCAATCAATTACATGATTATCATCAAGCATATATTTATTGAGAAATGATACATGGAATACATTATGAACAAACATATATGTAGGCAATGCAATCATATAAGCTATGCAATCAATCCTCTCTAATATTTCAAATGGTCCACAATATCTACCTGCCAACTTAGAACATTTTCCCAACTTCAATGAACTTATGTTGGACTTAACCTTCAAGAATACATGATCACCCACGTTAAACTCCCTATGAGTTCTACCCCTATCAACATAGCTTTTCTGCATGTCTTGGGCAGCCTTTAAATTCTATTTAATCCTCAACATTTTCTCTTCCATTTCTCTGAGCAATTCTGGCCCAATCATTGCCCTATCAACTGGATTGTCCCAGCTTACAGGAGTGTTTCACTTTCTGCCATAAAGTGCTTCAAATGGGCTCATCTTTAAAGATGCCTAGTACCCATTGTTGTACGCAAACTCTACCAAGTGTAGGTAGTCTTCCCACTTTGATGGTTTTTCCATCACGTACATTCTTAACATATCTTCTATTACTTGGTTTACCCTCTCTTTCTACCCATCATACTCGGGATGATAGGTTGTACTAGAGTTCAAATTGGTTATGAACCCCTTGAATAGTCCCTTCCAAAATTTTGAAGTGAATTTTGGGTCTCTATCAAACACAATTATCTTGGGAATACCATGAAATCGGGTCACTTCCCTCATACAGATATCAACAACATTGGTTGCTTTGTGCATAGTCTCCAATGGATTAAAATGGGAATCCTTGGTAAGCTTGTCGACCACTACCATGATAGAATCATGATGCCTGCTTGTCCTTGGAAATTTCATGATGAAATCCATTGTCACCACTTTCGACTTCCACTCAGGAATGGGTAATGGCTGCAGCAACCCAACTAGTTGTCTATCATCAGCCTTGACCCTTTGACACTCCATACATCTGGCAATGTACTAAAAAAATTATTTCTTCATACCTGGCCAATAGTATTGGCTCCTGATTACTGCCACCATTTTCTAATATCCTAGGTGTCCAGCATAAGGCACATTATGCATCTCCTTCAAGATCATACTTTTCAATTCCATAGAATTGGGTATAAAAATTGTGTTCCCGTATAGGATCATTCCATCATCTCCCAATTTATAATCTTCGACTATCTACTGCATTTTACCTTGCTGCAATTTTGTTACCATCTCCATGTATGGCAAATAGGCTTTTGCAGCTTCAAAAATTCTACCTATAAGATATGTTTGGTACATTCTAATGGTTGTAGCCTGTAATTCATCCACTCTCCTGTTGAGTGCATCAACCACTTTGTTCTCCCTTCCTTTGATATGCTTGATACCAAATTCATACTCACAGAGGAATTCCAACCATCTATTTTTCCTGACATTTAAAGTTGGATGATCAAACAAATACCTCAGACCATTATGGTCAATCCTCAATTCAAATTTATTTCCTATGAGGTAGTGCCTCCACTTATTTAAGGCATGTACTATGGATTCCAAATCCAAATCCTGAGTGGAATAGAGCCTTTCATGCTCTTTCAACTTTCTGGATTCAAAACAATGTACTATGGATTCCAAATCCAAATCATGAGTGGCATAGAGCCTTTCATGCTCTTTCAACTTTTTGGATTCAAAACATACTACCAAACCATTCTGACCAAGGACTCCACCAAGTCCCTCTTTGCATGCATCTTTGAAAACCATGAAGTTCTCATTAGGATCTGCAATTCTCAGAATCAGAGCCTTGGTTAACAAGTGCTTCAATTGTTGGAATCTCTTTTCACATTCTACTGTCCATTGAAACTTCATCCCCTTCCTTTGAAAGGAAGTGATGGGATGAGATATTCTCGAAAACCCTGCAATGAATCCTTTGTAGTATCCAGCTAGACCCATGAAGGATATAACTTTTGTCACATTCTTGGGTTTTGTCCATCCTCTAATGGCCTCAATATTTTCAGGATCCACTTCTATCCCCCAAATAATGAATTTGGTTATGATAAAATGAGCACGTGTTCAATTTGGAATACAACTGGTGTTCTCTTAACACTAGCAAAACCATCCTCAAGTGATGCTCATGTTCTTCTTAAGTCTTGGAATATACAAGGATGTCATCCAAAAAGACAATGAAAAACGTGTCTAATTAATCTCGGAAAACACCATTCATCAAACAGATGAAAACAACTAGTGCATTTGATAACCCAAATGGCACCACTATAAACTCATAGTGGCCATACCTTGTTTTGAAGGTAGTTTTGTTGATGTATTCATTTTTAATCCTTACCTGATGGTATCCTAACTTGATATCAATCTTTGAAAATATCCTTGCATCCTTCAACTGATTGAAGAGATCATCAATCCTTGGAAAAGGATACTTGTTCTTCATCGTTACTTTATTTAACTGTTTGAAATCAATACACAATCTCAAGGTCCCATATTTATTCTTCACAAATAACACTAGGGCACCCCAAGGTAACACACTTGGGAATATGTACCCCTTCTTCAATAGCTCTTCAAGCTACATTTGCAACTCCTTCAGTTCTGAAGTACTCATTCATTAGGTAGTCTTTGACACTGCAGTTGCTCCAGGTATCAAATTTATAGAGAAATCAATATCTCTCTTTGGGGGTGGTCCTGGTATCTCCTTGAACACATCTTCAAAATATTTTAGGACTGCATGATCCTCCAGATTTGGAACCTTATCCTTAGATGCTTCCTCCATATGAGTTGCAAATAATTGGTATCCCTTCCTATAACACTTCTTCAAATGCATTGTTGATATTTATCGGACAATAAATGTCTTAGGAATTCCTTGGACTGCTCTTGAGTTTCCTTCCTCATCTAGGAAAGTGAATGCCTTGTTATGAAAATCTAAGATGGCATGGTCTTGTTCCAACCAATCCATACCAATTAGACATTCATATGAACCCAAAGGAAATATGTTTAGATATGCCTTGGTATTCATCCCATTCATTCCCAATGGACATGACTTAACCAACTCAACAAACTTTCTCTTGGCTCCCGTAGCCAACTGTACCAACCATAATTTCTCATGCTTTCATCTTGGAAATTGAAATCTTCCCACTACCTTAGGATCTATATAGCTATGACTAGCCCCTAAATTACTTAAAATAGTAAATGCATGGTTACTTATCATACCTTCTACTTCAATCATGTGTGATTCACACTATGTTTTCTTGTTGTCCAGGATTTCCCATGTCCTCCATTGTTTCTGCTTGCTGGACATTGTGGAAAACTCTCACATTTTCAGCTTTATGAGGACAATCCCTATACTTATGATCTCCTTTACAATGCCAACATTGTAACGGTGGTTTCCTTGGCCTTTTCCCACCTTCCTCGACCATCTTGGGCTCTCTAAGAGCTAGTTGTCCCTGAGGATTATTTATGAAGAAAGGAGGCTTCTTCTCCTTCCTCATATCTCTGTTAAAATTCTTCTTGTCCTCCCAAGCCTTCTAGAAGGTAGGCTTTCCTTTTTGTTGAGCATACAATCACTTAGCTCTTTTTATGGTTTCTTCCAAAGTTTTAGGATCATCATACTGAATCTTTTCATTGATGAAGGATGGTAGTCCACTCAGATATCTCTGGATCTTAACTATCTCATATTTGATGAAGGAGACATACTTCAACAGTTCCAGAAATCACCTTTCATACTCATCAATGGTCATTCTGCCCATGTTGATTTCAAATAACTCTTTCATGTTTTTATCATAATACCTCTTGGTCAGGTATTTCTTCTCAAAATACTTCTTGAATTATTTCCACATCACATTTTTCTCTCTGATATGTTATACTTTCACAAATTGATCCAACCCCATGGATGCATTTCCTTTTAGCTGATAGATGAAAATTCTTCCTTCTGCATGAGAAGAATAGTTATGTAATTGGAAGTTCTTCCTAATGCCCAACAATCATGTCTCAACATCTTCATCCTTCTTGTTCTCTCCATAAAAAGTCATAGGTTTGATCTTATTCATTTATCCATTCTACTCATCAACCCCATACCTCCTATGCTTCTTGATAGGGGATGGACTTGAGCTACTGTGTTCTCTCCTATGGGAATGATTTTGGGAGTGGTGGTGATGTCTTCTACCACTCCTTGATCTTTCTTTTTCCTCAAGGATCTTGTGGCTTCCTGATTTGCTGGAGCCACTCTCCTTATCTAACTTATTCCCAATTATGTCCAAGATTTTCATTAAATTCATGTTGAAGTCTTCCTACTGCTCTTTGGCCTTCATAAACCTTTCCTTATCATCTTTGTAGCTATGGAAATTTGTCTGCAATTTTCTAATGGTCTCCACCAGATTGATGTCTTCATGATTTCCTTCTCCATGTCCATTGTAATTTGTTCCTTTAATTCCCAGATGGACATTCATTCCTCTAACCTCATATTTCTGAATGTAAGCCTCTTGTGCATCCTCCATATCTCTTCACTCCAGGATTATTCTATTCTTTTTTGGCAGCAGAAAACTCTGCAAAAGTGTGCAACCAACTGAACTCTTATTAGGATAATTGTTTGAACAAAACCATGCAAACATGTATAATTATGGTTTATAAATGATCATAATTCCTTCTGTTGATTTTATGAGAAATTTTACTGTCCATAGACAATTTATGGGTGAACATTTGTCCTCTATTGTCTGAGACCTTTCCAATGACTTCTCCCTTGCTCAATTCTGAGTTTTGAGCAGGACCTTATGACTATTTGAGTAATGGCGCTTCATAGAAGGTGATGTATGTTTAGCTGTTCTTAATTCTTAGAGTTGAATTGGCCCTTGGATCTGTGCTAGATCCTCTCTTCAACTTCACATCCTTTTCCTTACTTCCTTGGATGCATGTTTTTTAAATCAAGGACCTCACAGAATCCTTCTCTAATCCCTTCTCTATTTCAAACATAATTTTCGGGCACTAGCCCCTTTTCTTCAACCCCTAAACACATGTGACCACAACTATGACCCGATGTTATCAGATAGGCACTTATCTGGAGCCTTAAGAGATTCAGGTTCTAGAACTTCGGCTTCAGAAGCTCTTGTTACTTCATGCGTCCCTTATCCCGAACATCGAATCAATGGACCCTTGGGAAATACATCCTTGGAGCTTCGGGGCTTCGTTGCTTTGGGGCTTCGTTGCTTTGGATCTTCGTACAAATTACACCTTGTTTTTCCCCGAATGCCCAGATTAATGAACTCCCAGAGTCTCATCAGTGTCCACTTACCAGTGTTACACCTGGCAAAGTTATAGAGTGGACATGTGACAATGTCTAGTGTGTCCACATCACCCTTGGTGACATAAACCCTCCACATCACACCATAACTTCAGGCTTTGGAAGATTCTCCTTCAGCACATCACAAAACCCCCAGATCGCCGAACTCCCGAAATTCATAACCCTACGGGGTCCACTTATCTATGTTGTCATCAATCTTGATGGTGACAAATGGTGTCATTGTCCAACGACATGTGTTGGGTCACTATTGATTCTAATAGCCTTTGAAAAAGTACAATACTCGATGATACGTGGCATGCCTAGAGGAGGTCCATGTCACACCCCTGTGACATCATCATGCCATGTCACATTAGAACTTTGGGAATTTGGGACTTCGGAGGTCCGAAAGTTCTTCCAACAATTTTCCCTGAATGCCGAACTCCCAAATTGTTTAACCTTTTAGGGCCCATTAAGTACAGTTGTCACCAATCAAAGTGGTGACACATGGCCCCACTGTCAAGTGACACATGTCAGCTTCCAATTGGTTCTAAGGGTCTGTCAAAATCACATAAACAAGTGACACATGACATACCTAGGTAGTTCCATGTCACCTCTGTCACCGCCATGTCACTTCGATGCTCCAGGACTTCGAGGATCTTTTCCCCCGTGCAACCATAGCCATTTCTTTCGGTGTGCCAAAACTCCAAAAATTCTTAATATTTGGACACATATCCCTTGGAATATATGGTCCAGATTGGTTCTGGACCTCAGGACCTCGACAATATTCTCCTCATATAGTTTTAAAACAGTCAGAGGGGCAAAGTCTGAAGGACTTCAGTTCTTATCCTCCACGCGTCTTCTATGAATCTAACAGATGTAAGGGGTCTGTCCCTTCCCAAACTATTCCAACGAATCATGTTTGAATTTGTGGCCCAATACCATGCCTACTATGGTTTATCGAACCACCATTCCTCCATAGATTTCCAATACCACCTAGGATCTCTCTCAGTTCCCTCTTGGCACTTTGTATATCAATTTTGTCCGTTTGGCGAACAATTATTTTGGACTTTCTTCTATAACCACTTGTACGACCCATCCAGGATCAGTTTTGAAACCTTGGCTCTAATACCAATTTGTAACATCCATCGGCCACCCTCATCGGGGACAATGCCACTACTCCAAAATCCAAAATTTTCTGATACTAATTTGTAACCTCCCACGCCATCCACAGGCCGGACCATGCTACCTCAAACACACAGGGTCTCAAGCTCTATTATAGATAATTAAAACTGTCCATGCCTAGACATAGACCTGCTGGGCTATTGTAGAAAGATCTCTTTGTGGAATAAATCACATATAAACTTAACATAAATAAACAAAGATAACAGAAAACATATGTGCAACGAAACACATGACATTATTATAAGAATCACAGACATGCACTAAAATACATTCTTTAACCATTAAGTAAAAAATGATACTTATCTCTTAATTGTAATGCACTGACTGCATGAAGACCTTCCATGAACCTCCTATCCTTAGACCATGCTACTCATCACTCTCAGTAGTGGGTCACCCCCGAGCTAGGACTAGAATCCATCAAGCAAGGAATTCCTAGGCTAGGCAAGGACAACAAGAAGTTGCACCAGTCTATGGGAAGGATTTCCTCCAAGGAGTGACTTATGCCCACTTCTCACACACTCTCATTTCCCATATGCATGTCCCACCCTAGGAGTATACACCTTCATTATCACACAATCCATCGACTGATCCACCTCCTTTCCAGGGCTTTAGCAACAGGCCGGACATGGATTCTCAGAGCTTTGTAGCTGTTACTGGAATCCCTCCTGGAGAACTCACTTCCCCAACAACTCTCTCACATAAAGAGAGTTTCTCATAGGCTTGAAAACCTTCTTCTTCAACCATGGGCCTCACAACCCTCCTCTTCAAACCACAAAAAAAATCAGGTAAGGCAAGGGGATGACTCAGCAAATTATAGAAGTTCACAATTGCGGAAATGGCTCTGGATGCGTGCTTGTTTAGTGCACGTGTGAACTGCACAAGGGATGCGAATAATCATGAGGATGAACTCATGGGGAAAATGTCCAGATGAAACACAGGCAACCCGTAGGGTACATTCTCAACAAGATATCAGTTTGGGCTCATTGCAGAGGTTCGGGATGGTCGAGGGTTCAACAATGGCATTCCAGGTTTTATTACTTCCTGCTAGATGCATGCGTGAGTGGAAGAAATGAAAAAAAGATCCTTGAAACAATCAAAATCCCCACATATATTTTCATGTTCCTGATATGACACATGGCGCTCATGAAGTGCATTCCTCTCCATTTGGAAGTCACTTCCCTTCCTGAAAGGAACTTAGGATAAATTCATATACTCCTTACAACATTTAGAATAACAATATATATTATTCTTTTAGTTTTAAGCTCTTAATATTAGCCCCTTTTCCAGTCTCTCATTCCCCTCCATTACCCAACCTAGTGGAGCCTAGTACCCAATACTCTTTCATCTTGGTCGATCTACATGCAATGATGTTTTTATATTAATGAGTTGAAGTTTTACATATACAATACATGATCATGTCCTTAGCATCCCAAGCTCTCTGGCCCAACTATCACATAAGCCTCCTAGCTTATCATTACTTGGCTCACCAGGTTATGAAACATGTTTACAATTCATGATTAAAAATTAGGGGCTCGGCCTTGGGGAATTAAACTTAGATCTTGCAGTCTTCAGTGGCAGTATTCCTCACAATCGATAATGAGTTTACCTCATTGAATCACGATTTATTGATTCTACAAGTGTTCGACATCAAATATTCTATTCACACTTGCTATATAGTACTAGGTACGTATTGTGGCCACAACAACCATCCCTTTTATTTTTCTTTTCTAAGAAAAAGGAAATGAGCCCCGCTACTGTTAAGTCCTAATATTGGCTCATTACCCCTTAATTGGGGCATAT
>CBVK0100964799.1:0-10226 GCA_900067695.1 Picea abies | reverse complement strand
ATATATATATATATATATATATATATATATATATATCACTTCTTCAACTTTATCAAGTTGCTTATAGACATATTTTATGGCATCATCAAGTTTTTTACTAATCCTATAATCCTATATGTGGATTCCCATGCACTTTTTTTTTCAAATATGATTAAGAGTTCTTATACATATTTAGCTACATGATCAATATTTGATGTCATACACTTCATGGCAATATTATTTTAATTTTGGAGGGCTTATGTAATGGTTATATTTTTAGAAATAGTGTTTAGGTAGCTAGATGGATTTAGCTAGTATTGTTTGATAATCATTTGATAAATTTGTTTTGGGAGGAAATTTTCCTTTGGAAAAGGCTTCATATCGTAAGATTGTTTTATATCTATGTTTTTCTCTTTTTTTAGGAACTTTGTTTTTATAACTAGTTCCTGTTTTATTGTAAACTATATTTATGATATTATTTGACTATAGGTTTGCACTTATTATAGGCGGATTGATTAGTAAAGGAGTTATAGGTTGTTCTTATACAAAGATAATTAGGATTTTTATGATCACTAATGCATTTGAATCTATCTGCAAAAGAAATTTAAGAGAGATAGATTTATTAATAGATTAGATTGTGTTAGGTAAGAGTAGATCTCAGGGTTTCTTGGAGGATAGGGAAATTGTCTATTGTCAATACATAAGGAACTTCTAATTGATCCTAATTAATTGTAGAAATGGTTATATATGAGGCATAATTAGGGTTGTTTCTGATCACCATGCTTACACCTTGAATTTTTCCATGTTAAACAACAAGGTTCAAGGTGTTTGTCACATGGTAACACACACAATAGTGAAGTGCAAGGTGTTCAAAGTGATGTTTCATGGAAAGAACATGAGTTTGAACATGGAAAGTCAATACATCAAGATTATTCAGACTAGAGAGAGACTACAAAATTGGGATATGTAGAGAAAAAAACTAGGCCTCCATGCAAGGTCACTTGGAGAGCACCAAGTAAAGAGTTTTCAAAATAATGATGATGTTATTCTATTACATAGGCTAGAATGATAACATGGAGTAGTCTACATAAAAAGGGATTACATAAAAAATTATTCATTTGAACTCAACCAAGGTGGAGGAACTTAAGTCATTTCTTAAGATAAGCTTGAATATCTTACTTCTCAATAAATTCTAGGAAGTGGTTATCTAAATGAGGATATTCTACTTTTATGATTTTTTCAAATATAACATAATGGGTAAAATAACAAATTTGAAATGACTTTAACTTATATATTTCAAAATAATATAACCTTTGAAATGACTTTAACTTATATATTTCAAAATAATATAACCTAAGTAGATTCCATTCATGAAGAAGTTGTATCTCTTCAATGCTTAAGATATAATTATTGACATCTCAGACAACACATTCAATGTTAACCATTTATTCCATAGTAGAAATAGAACTAGTAAAACCATCCATGTTAGATAAGAACCTATAAAAGGGGAAAAGTTAAGTGATTCCCTCACGCTTATATATTTGGAGAATCTTTCTACATACTTTGAAGGATTACTTTTTTACTTACACACTACATATGGTTGTTTTTATTGGTCTATCTCCAAGTGGCTCCAAACTTGAATCTTAAGTATCAAACATTCTTGCAACAAGAATAACAACTACTTCTGGGTTACTAATACATATATCGAGGTGTATTATTGAATCAACTTCAATTCATCAAGATCATAAAAATAGGCAAGATAAATAACATACTATAATATTCATCAAGATCATAAAAATATGCAAGATAAATAACATACTATAATATTCATCAAGATCATAAAAATATGCAAGATAAATAACATACTATAATATCAATATATGTCTTAAGAGATATGACAGTGATTTGAGGGTACACCACATCAAGATAATTACGCCACACACACACACATTCGTGAAATACATATCTTAGGAATGGTACCCAAGTTTAACCAGATTTTACAGAAGCTCTAGACTTTGTAAATACAAGGTTTGAGGTCATTACAACAACATACTCATTAAGAGTGGAGCATGTCACTTGTGGGAATCAAATCTAGGTGGATATGATGACACATATTCTTACAACTACCTTAGCTAGACCTATTTGAATAGATTCTTCCAGGGATCATGTTGTTGGGCACGATGGTAGTGATGATAGGAACTACTCGTATTGGATAAGTTTGATCTACATATGGATATTCTTATAGTTCTTCTAAATATGCTACTAATGAACTTATTACTAAATAATCACTAATATTATTACACATAACGCGTTAATTTTTATATATATTATATTTATATATATATAACCAAATTTTAATTTTTTTCTTATATATTATTTTTTCATTTCTAACTTTTCAATTTTTAATATGGTTATGTGATTTCAATTTATTTAAAAAACTAAATAAATAAAAATGAGATCATATAACATTGAAGAAAAACAAATGTGGAAATTTCATCCTTATTTTCCATATTTTATATTCAATATTATAAATTGTAAATTCACTCTGTAAATTTGTATATACACACAAAATAAGATAAACAAAATTATTTGGTTGCCATGAATTAGATAAATAAAATTATTTAGTTGCCATGAATAATTTTGTATGTGAATAATGAAGTTGAACATTAAATTTGAATGATGATATCAACACACGTCAATGCTTCATTACAAATTATACTTTCTTTCTCATTATGAACTTTTTTATAAATTTAATGTTTCAATTTGGGGTATTGTCTATTTAGTTACGAGAACGAAAAAATATAAATATTTTATTATAAATTATATTTTCTTTCTTGAAATTTTTTTTTTTAATGTTTTCATTTTATATTATTTATCCATTTACAAAAATAAGGAAAAATATAAAATTGGAGAGAAAATGAAATATGAAAATTAAAAAATATAAAATTGGAGAGAAAATGAAGTATGAAAATTAAAAAATATAAAATTGGAGAGAAAATGAAGTATAAAAATTTCATGCTTATTTTCCATATTTTATAAAATATTATTGACATAATTTCACTCTATAAATTCATATAGACATAAAATGAAGATAAGTTTCAATGTTTTCCTATACACATAAAATGAAGATATGATTCAATGTTTTTATCAAGAGAACCCAATACTCCACCACAAATCTTTTTTTTCTTATTATAAAAGTGAAAGATTAAATAATAAATAAATTTTTATGGGCAAACATAAAAATGAAATAAAGATAATGAAAAAAAAATCATCCATTTGATCTTTTTTTGTTTAGAGTGGTTCTATCTTCATTATATGTAACTATATCATTATATATATTTATGTTTTTAATATACTCTATTGTTAGATAAAAAGTGAGGAGTTTACCCTTGGATGGGGTGTTAGCATTACTACCTTGCGATGAGTGATGCCACCTCACCACCTCGTGGCTTGAGAACCCACCAATTGATGACAAGCATGGTCTGCGATGACATATCGTCCCACATATAAGAAGGTGGTTCCTTATCCCACCGAAGGGCCATTAATCTAGCATTCAAATGCATTGCATGATCAGTTATGGTCGTGCAAGGGAAACCAATTGCTAAGATCAGGAGTAGGTTAATGGTCATTCCATCAACCTCTAGTCTAGACAAGGGTACCTACACCAACATCCAGTTTAATGAAAATCCCATTTATGGTTTTCATGGTGTTTGGTTCTTGCACGTAGAGATCATTGAGAACATGTACGAGGCATGGGGATGCATTCATGGTGATAATTCGAAGGAAATAAAAGGCAAGGTTGGGTAGGGAATTCAAAATTTACGCTCTAAAATTATTCTTGGGAGCTCCTAGACCCTCACACAACCTACCTAGTCTCTCTGAGCATGCTCCCACCATGGTTTCTTCCATTTCCTTACCTTGATGGGACTTATGGACATAGGAGGACAAGGCATACATCGTTAGCGTTGCTGGCAGCGACTCCCGATTCCTTGTGCTCAGTAGGATGTCATGTCAGCTACCAAGAGATTTCCCTTCCACACCCCTTCTGATATCAAAGAATAACTGGAGCTATTCGAGGTGGATGTGAGACTGGATAGAACCCTATCCAATGATGAGGAGCTAGATGCAAAATTCAGCCACTGGATTCCAGAAACTGACACCTCACACTCCTGGGAAATTAAATATCATTGAACTATAGACATTTATTCACATGTGAAGACCCTTCCAGGGAAGATAATTTCAAAGAGAAGCGCAATCTACAACAAGATACAAATCCAATTGGAATAACTACAACTAAAGATCATAGTCGTCAATACGAAGATTTACCTCTTGACTGAGCACATGGTTGGTTTAGAACTCAATGATCCCAAGGATGACCAAATTTAGGTTCCTGAGGAAACTGTGCCTCCTCATCCTATTTAATTTTAATGGTTACTCCTTCACTTTTTTGTTTTTTCATAATTTGGGCTAGGCTAGACAAGCAAGATCCTCAACTCCAGACTAGGTAGAAAAGGCCTCTTCATTTTTGTAATCAAGAAATCATATGATTGGATATGTTATGATAATTCAGTAAAAAGACAAATATGGAAAAACAGTTATATGGAAGTTGGTTCGGTTTCCCTTGTGGGAGACTAGTTTCCCAATAATTGTACTATATTGTGGTTAATATAATCTTGGTTTAGATAGTTTACAAAACAAAAGTGAGGAGTTTATAAATTAATGGATAATTTTGGACTATTTTGTGTGTGTGTATGTGTGTGTGTACATACATATATACATGTTATCATATAATTAGCAATTTTTGTACAACAATTTCGGTGAGGAAAAATAAATCCAAGCCAAGTCAAGCTCTACTCTAATTTATGACAGTTCATACAAATTATATTCATGTTTATTATGTTACATTTTTTTATGAAGTCAAATGAAAAAAGAAATTTATTGTAATATAGGATTCAAGCAAGGTCGTCCTCTATCCCCTATATCCTTTTCAACATCTATATTGATAAGTTAGAAGACTGTTTGGAGGATGCAATTTGTGTTGGCCTGAATCTTGATAGTATAGTCATCATCCTTCTTCTTTATTCTAATGATATTGTTCTTATGGAGAAGAGTCACTATGACCTAGGTAAGAAACTAATAATCGTCAAGGACTTATGCTCTTGCTTAGTCACATTTTGAAAGAACATATGTGCAGTCTTCTCTCTTGTCACTTGCTTCTTACAAGGCATTAAGAAACACATTTTTTTTAATCTGTCCACTACCACATACAAATAATCATGACTTTTTCTAGACATAGGTAGACCCCATACAAAATATGTAGACACACTTTTCCATGGATGACAAGGTACAAGAAGTGGCATGTATAAACCCAATTTTATGTTACTTGGCTTGCTAGTGGCACACATGAAACATCCTTTTACATATTTGGACCCAATTTCATATGTCATTTGAGGCCAATAACAATAGTATTGCAATTGAACTACTATTTTTCCTACACCAAAATGACCAGAAATAACATAAGTATGTTCTTCTCTGATTACATGCATTCTTTCATCTCATGGAATACACAATTTACCAAGATGATACTATTAGAAAAATAGGATCACGAAGAAATAAAATAAAATAAAAATGTGGAAATAAAACACAGAAGATACATAATACAATAAAGACACATATATATGTGGTTCACCCAGTGTGGGCTACTTCCACCAAATAAATTGCCAAGTCCTTCCTTTTTATTATCCAACAAATGAAGGGATACAACCTACAACACACCCGTTGTAAATTCCTCTTCTTTCTCTCACAATGTCCTCTCTCAAAATATAATATTCACAATGATACACAACCAAAATACAATTCCCTCATAAAAGAGGGTTTCCTTCTAGGGAAAAAAAACCTAACATAACTTCTATTGTCAGATATGTGACCTTATAATGAATGTTCCACATTTACTATGAGACTACAATATACATTTGCAAGGCAAATTTTCCTTTGGGGGCTTCTCCCCTGAACCCCTGTCGGGGGCCTTCTTTCCCTCGAACCCCCCAACCAGGGGATGAGCCCCCTAGAAATCCCCCCCTGCAACCCCCCCGCATGGAAGGGTGTACAATATTCCAGGGTGTACAATTTTCATGGGGTATAAACACGACTAAAAATGAAGACCTATGAAACATGAAGATAACCAAGCTCCACAACCAACAAAAGTGTGATATGAATTCTTTACTGCCTAGAGAGTGCGTCATTACAATGTTAGTAAATGCAACAAAGAACAAAGAGATAACTGTATCCCATGCTGAGCAACAAAACATATCATATATCATCACGTCTACAACTGATAAGGCCTTGAGTTTGTTTACACAACTCTTAGATGCATAGGTTGCTACCAACTTCATCATTGAGAAGATAAACATGACAGACCTGACAGCTCCTTAGGACATAACAATCGAGGTTGATGCACTTGTCCAACTTATCCAAGATCTTAAGGGCTACCTCAATGAGCCCAAGTGCCAGTTCAAGGAGTTCGTGTAATAACTCAAGACTACCATTCTGTCCATTGATGCGATCATTCCATGAAGAAGTTGGCTCGAGGATGAGCCATGTAATAGTGGTGGGGGCTGGTTGGCACCCAAAGTTTTTGGTTAATATTGCGTGTGCGCACAAACAAAGTTGTGCGTGCTCATTCGAAGTTTTTTGTGCACCCAAGCAATTGTGCAAAGGGTGCATGCTAGATTGAGTTTTGATATTGTGCGCTAATATTGAAGTCTACCAAGTGTGTGTCAACTCAAGTTTTGTCAATTGCGTCGGAAATCAAGAAGACAAAAACTGAAATCAAGAAAGGAATCATCAATAAATCTCCCTGAATGATTACTACCAACAGCACAAGGGAACGTGGAACAACCAAAGGATGAACTGGCCATGAAGTTAGGATTGTCTTGATTCCAAAAAGGTTACGTGGACTGTAGGCATGTGTTGGAAGCGTGTGAGGTAGTTTGTTAGTAGAGTGAGTGGACCAAAGCTGAAAGGGACAAAACTAGGAAGCAAAGATGGATATAAAAGGTAGAAAGGACGCAAAAGACAAGGTTGATGTTGGTTGTAAATGGTTCATTTAGTCACTGTTGTTTTCCAGTGTAGAAGAGCTTGCTCTAAGTCTCAATAGCATTGTAATGTCTGCAATCATGTGTCCGATTCCATCATATGTTTAAGGTTTGAAAGAATGAGAATGGTGCAATATATTGTATATCTAGAAGCTTATCCAAAGAGACATAAACTTTGTTGATGTTTTATACGATTTGATTAATGTACGCCTGTGTTGTGATGGAATGACAATGATAATAGAGCTGTAGCGATTTTGGTTTACCTTATGTTCCTTATGTGGTATTTGGATATGTGTGTGTATTGTTTTACTTATTAGTAGCAATAAGTTTTCATCTATGGAAGGTGTGGATGTCAACCCAGATGGATTTTTGTTTTTTTAGTCCTTCATCACCATCACAAGACTAGATGGTCTTTGTGATCCTCATTGCATCTTGGGTGAGACCTTCTTCGACCTTGGCTGAAGATTGATATGCCAATGCTTTGGGGTTTTTGTTGGTCAATTATGGATGAACCTTGGGTCTAAACCCCCCAACATTAGGAAGGACACGTGGAAGCATGAAATGACCTAACAATCAATGATTGAGATTCATTTTTCGCCTATTGGTGAAGTTAAAGAATCAACGAATGAGATTCATTTTCGGTTGTTTAAAAAATGGATCAAATAAATGGTCTAGATTCATTTTCGGTCATTGAGGAGCATGCATAGGGAAGTGAAAAGTTATAGAGATTATAATGAAATAATTATGAAGGCTTAGGAAGAGATATTTCAGAGCTTGAATATGTTTCATAAGTAAGTTAACAAAGACTTTGGAACCAAGAAAGCAACTAGTGCAAGAAAAGTGTCAACATCTAGATCCCAAAGCAAAAGGGATGATCATGGAAATGAAATGCAGTAAAGAAGCATGAGTAGGCACCATCATTCTCCAAGGAAATCCACTAGAATAACTCATGCAATTTTGGGTCCAGGGAGTAGCCTAAGTGTGTCTTTTGTTAGGAGGCAGAGGAGAAGGTCTGAGGCAAACATCTTGCAAGGTGAAATAAGGAAAATTAAGCCACCAAATTTCAATGGTGAGCACATGAAGGGAGAAGAGGCTGAGGCCTGGCTGTAGGAAATGAAGAAATATTTCCAGTTGCATGATTACCCCTCTATGGTAGAATCTAGAATTGCAACCTACCACTTGCAAGGAAAGGAAGCCATGTGGTGGGATCAACTTAAGCAAGCCAAGGAACTTGATGAGAATAGGATCTCATGGAGGCAATTCAAAGGATATTTCCAAAACAAATATTTTTCTAAGCATTATTATGAAAGGAAGATGAAAGAGTTCTTTGAACTCAAGTTGGGAAGCATGTAAATGGATGAATATGAGAAGAGGTTCTTTGAGTTGCTGAAGTATGTTGACTTCACAAAGGATGAGAAAGTCAAAATCCAAAGGTTTCTAAGTGGGTTACCCTCTTTCTATAGTGACAATATACAATATGATAAGCCCAAGACTTTGGAGGAAACCATAAGAAGAGAAAAGCATCTTTATGAGCAAAGTAAAGGAAGGCCAATTTTTCAAAAAGATAGAATGAAAATATGAAAGGGAAAAATGATCAAAGGCATAAAGGTTTTAAACCACCCCTTTTCATGAAAAACTCCCAAGAAAATTAGCAAGGTTAGTTAACCAAAAATGAGCACAAGACTGTAGATTCATTTGGGAAAAGGCCAAGGCAAAAAATTGCACAATGTTGGGTATGTGATGGAAATATCCTATATAGGGACTGCCCTCACAAAGGAGAAAGAATGAGGATTGCATGATTATGGAGCTAGCAATAGTTACATAAAATCTAACATTGTTGAAAGATTTCATTTGCAAAGGAGTAAGCACAATAAATATTGGTTAGTTCAATTAGCCACTAGGGTTAAGAGGAAAATCAATGAGTTGGTTAAAGATTGTCAAATAGACATGAATGGACTCAGTACAAAGGTAAATGTAAACACCATACCATTGGGTTCATATGATTGTCTAATTGGCTTGTATTGGTTAGAAAAACACCATGTTGTCATAGACTGTTACATCAAGACAATCACATTTCTTGATGAAGAAGAGAAGAAAGGCAAGGTTCAAGGCATTCCAAGAGTTCTAGCTGTTAGAGATATTTCAACTATGCAATTGAAGAAGAGTTTTAGGAAGGGATGTCAAATTTTTGCAGCCCATATGGAAGAGGAAACCAAAGATAAAGTGTCAAGCATTGAGGAGCATCCAATATTAAAGGATTTTGAAGATGTTTTTAGGCAAATCCTAGGTTTTCCACCAAAGAGAGACATTGATTTCTCTATTTATTTGGTGCAAGAAGTTGCCCCAATGTTCGAGACACCTTACAGAATGGGCACACTAGAATTGGAGTTGCAGATGCAACTTGAAGAGTTGTTAAAAAGGGGTATATATGCCCAAGTGTGTCATGTTGGGGAGCCCTAGTTCTTTTTGTAAACAAGAAATATGGAAACTTGAGGCCATGTATCAATTTCAAATAGTTGAATAAGGTCACCATAAAGAAAAAATATCCTTTTCCAAGGATTGATGACTTATTTGATCAACTAAAAGGTGCAAGGATCTTTTCGAAGATTGACTTGAGATCAAACTATCTTCAAGTGAGGATAAAGGAAGAAGACATCAACAAGAAAACATTCAAGACAAGATATGGGCATTATGAATTCACGGTAGTACCATTTGGACTATCAAATTCCCCAATTTTTTTTATGTGCCTAATGAATGGAGTGTTCAAGGAGTACCTAGACATGTTTGTAATCATGTTCCTATTGTTGGGTATGTGTTATATTATTTGCACGAGTAGTAGTGTTTGAGTGTATGCGCTGGGTGTGGAGCCCCCCATGCGGGGGTATGGGGGCAGCGCCCCCGAAATTTTTTTTTATGCCTCGGGAAACATGTCATGTATTTAGGTGTTTTTTCGGCACATGGTTTTTGCCGATGGTTTTTCTATTTTCGGTTAAGGGATTAGGGTTTTGGACTAATCCAGGTCATTGGGTTAGGGTTTTGGATGTCGTTGGCTCCTATATGTATTTTGTATTGTGAACATTGTAACATGATGAATGAATATAGAATATGTTGGTTTTCTCGGTTTGGGTTTCCAGGTGAAAAATCTTTGTGTAA
>CBVK0100964798.1:0-10227 GCA_900067695.1 Picea abies | reverse complement strand
AAGCAGATGCCTGTAGCAGAAAATCCACAGATGGAGAAGATCATAGATCAGAGGACTGGTATGAAGACTAGGAGAAAGACTTATTTTGTGTATTTGGTAAACTGGAAAGGACGTCGAATAGAAGATGCCATTTGGGTAAATGAAGAAGATATTCAAAAGCATGGAAAGTCAGTGCAGGAGCTCATGGACAGGAGTCCATGAATTTTTGTCGAGAGGAATATGATGTAGGAGCATATTCATCAAAGCACGAGTGGAGGACATCTCAGTGCACTAGCATCCATTTTGTAGTGATTTTTGAATTTAAGAAGGGCATATCCTGAAATATCTTGAAAATATTGTAATTAAAGAACATATTTAATGCTTAGGAACCAATCCATCGCATGAGATCGATGGGGAATGTATTTTCCTTTAATGTAGTAGTTGCAATACATATTCAAACCATTTTCTCTTATCTGTCTATCTTGAACATTTATTGTAATAAATCCTTAGTAGTTGAAGGATTTTATTTCGATAAGACAACACTAAGGTAGTCGGAGGGAAAAAATCTATGAGCTCGTTTTGTATAAATAAATGTATTGTTTCCCAAATTAGGTTGTTTCTATTTAGTTGAAGGTTGTTAAAGATTATTGTACCTGAAGGCTGTTAAGATTTTTTTGAAGAGAATTGTATGAATCCATGTACATACCATCTGAATGAATATAACAGAGAAGCGTTGATCCACATGTTTGTTGTTGTTGTTACTGTGTCTATCTAAATGAATGAATGGTAGGATTTTTGTTTAATTGCAATTCTCTGGTATTACTTTTTCTTATGTTATGAATTCATTTACATGGTTGAATGTATGAGTCTGTGAGATATTAGATAAGTTTCAATTGTTTCTCTTCTACGAGCATGTGCAAGGAGTTCATAAGTGTCCGCAAGGTGTGCGTTGACATAGTCTATTTTGACTCAAAAGCTCATAAGAGATAACATGAAACTTTGTTTGCAAGGAGTGCATAAGTGTTTGCAAGGTGTGCATGGACAGATTTTTTTTTGACTCAAAAAGTTCAGGAGGATAGCTTGAAAGTGTGCGTAGGTGACAATGTACTCAGAGTCATATTATTCATGAGGAATAACTGAACTGTATAGGAACTGTTGCAAAGAGTGCACAATCGCCCTTCAATATTTAAATTGAAGGAAGCTTATTGCAAGGTGTGCACAGGGTCGATATTTGACTGAGTATCGAAGAAGTCATTCTGAGAAGTTCATAGTGTCGAGGAGGAACAAGTTCAGGAGAGATAACCTGGAGCTTTGTATGCAAGGAGTGCATATTGTCTGCAAGGAGTGTGTGACAAAGTATGCAAGGAGTGCATATTGTCTGCAAGGAGTGTGTGACAAAGTCTTTTACTCAGAAGCTCTGGAGGAGTAAGTTATGATTATTTTCATAAGAGTGTGAAGAACTATTGCAAGGTGTGCACAATCATCTGCAAAGAAGCTAATTCGTGGAGAAGACCTCTGGCAATGTGTGCATGGAGTCAAAATTTGATTAAGTGTCGAAGAAGCGCTCTAAGGATTAAAAGTTCAAGGAAGAACAAGCCTAGAAGAGATAGTGGGGATAATCCTTTGATAGGGAGGATCCCTTTAAGGTTTCTCAAATTAGCAAGCAATATCCATTCAAGAGGGAGAAGGATCATTCTAGACCGTCAGATATGGGAGAGTTGCATAGAGGTTAGCCTTGGATTCTTTCGACACTTCGTGGTTTGGAGATTTGAAGGTGTTTGAGGAGGGGGGATTGAAAAAGTACTCAATCTTTCAAGTAATCTGAGTCGTTGGTTGTAGGAGGATACATGGGAGCAGATAAGAAATATCAAGAGGAAGATATTTGGAGAGATTGTGTAGTGCAAATGGAAAATTCTATCGATGGGAGCAGATAAGAAATATCAAGAGGAAGATATTTGTAGAGATTGTGTAGTGCAAATGGAAAATTCTATCGAAGTCCCAAACCAACGAAGAGATCTGGACCGTTAGATCCAGAGAGGAAACATGGAGGAGATCCACGAGCTTCGGAGGGAGAGTCCTTTAGAGGAAAGTAAAGGTGGAATATCCAAAAACTACCAAAGGTCAATCTAGTGGAGAATATCGTGGTTGTTGATCTGAAGTGGACGCATGTCATCAGATCACAGAGGGAAAATTCTAGTCATTAATTGTTGGAACACATGGTGCTCGACCTATCGCTTCGGGTGTGAAGCACTTCGAGATGAAAATGAGTTGGAACGTTTGGAACTACCGAACGTCGAATTCTGAAGCACCTTTCAGGGTTTATCCCCAAGTCATAGACCGAGGCTGCATGTAGAGAGGGGCTAATGGAAGGATCTAGCACCCGCAAATTCAAAGTTTAAAGAGTGCTAGAAAAGGGCCCATGGGTTCCATGTGACTTGTGCCTAAGGTGATAAAAGGGCCTATGTTAAACCAAATTGGGGGCTAGCAGAGTCCCAAGAAGCTAATTCGGCTCAGCCTTGTGAAGATCCTTGATTGGGAGGTTGCGCAACCATTAGGAGGGAAGGGGGGATGCATCATCACTCAATGTCGCCACCGGGTCAAGTTTCCAAAAATGAAACCAACAAATTTACCTCTTGTACCATCTTTGAAATGAGGGGAAGTACTTGGATGGTTTCCTGGGATGTGCATTCCATCAAAAAAACTACTGATTATTTGATGGTAGATTAATGGAAAAATTGTGTTGTTCAAAGTCCTACCACTTAAGGAGTGTTTTTAATTTTATCAAACATTCTTGATTTACATATTTTTTGTGATGGTGGATTAATGAAAAAATTGTATTTGAAGATGTATAGTGATATAAGTTGATGACTTGATCAAATCCAATTGATTGAATGGCATAGTTTAACATGGATCCTCCTTGGATTTCTCTCAACCAATGTATATCCATATTAACTCCATATCTATCATGCATCGAAGGGGATCAAATACCTCGAGGTACAAATTTTTCCTCGAGTTCTTTTAATCTAAAAAAAGTTTTCAACTCAAGGGATTTGATCCCCATCAATGCATGATATATCCATAATTAAGATGGAATTACATTGGTGGGTGGGTGGGTGCGTGTGTGTGTGTGTCACATGTCAACTCTATATTGATCATGATTAGAATTACACATCACCTCATACAAAGCATCACACTATCAAAATGTTTTAAGCATTACACCATATATATAACATAAATATTTTATTTATTGTTGACATTGAAACATTTTTTTGTTATCAATATTTTATTTAAATTCCAAGTGTCAAATTCATGCTAAACACTATAAGGAATTACAATTGGTTATGGAAAGAACCCATATGTAGAATAAGTTATTATTATTATTATTATTATTATTAAGTTGATATAAAAATATAATGTTTTAATTGAGGTGGACATTGAAATATTTACAATTTACATTGATTTTTTTTGTTGTTAATATTTTTAAATGCCACATGTCAACTCCATGTTGAGCACATAAGGAATTGCACATCTCCTCCCCCTTAGTAGTGGGTTGTAAAAAGTTCCTCTTGACGCATAATTTTTTTTTTATAACCACAACTTGGAGATTTTTATATTAAGTAAAATTGTAGCATAGCTCGCAACAATATTGCATCAATGATTTACTTCCAAAATTCTTTAAACAAAAATCTAAAGAGAGAGTATCTACTAGCCTATAGCTATATTCATGTAATGTTGTGAGCAACACATCCTGGTATATCTTAGTGGTGTAGATTCTACAAAAATTACCTATATACCTAATTACTTTATAAAACATATAGACTTAACCAAAAGGAATGATGATTAGTTGCCTCTTTAAGTGCCACTTTAATTCAGTCAAAGTCCAATTTGAAAATTTCCACTTTCTCTAGAAGATGGTGAATTGTTTCATCTTCCCTTGGTACCCTACATTTTAAATGAATAGATTGCACCTTGTTGGATGCTCTAAACTACTCACCTTTGGTCAAATTGAGGACCATGTTTCAAAACATGTTACATTCAACTTCCATAATTGTAATATGACACTTCAATTGAACTAAAGTACATATAAATTGTAGCAATTTGAGTAGTAAATTGTTGATCTTTCTCATGAATTTAGTTGCATGATTTTCAAGATTAAGCTTATATTTCCCTGACTAACGTCCTCATGACCTTTCAACACTCATTGGATCTCTTGTAGCTCCATGTAGTCTATTTGTATAGTAGAACAATCCAAGGTCAAATGCAAACTGAAATTTCCAATACTGCATGTAATAACTAGATTTTGTTTCTCTGTTGAAATCCTTGAAGCCTAAAAAAAATTGTGGCTATACTCTAAATGGTCCAGACAAATGCTACATAAGGTCCAAGTAGAATAAAGGATAACATAGAAAGGCCAAAGTTGAATCAACAAAGCTCAAAGGGAACCATATATAAATGGACCATTCATAAAAATAAAGGGGGAAATTCCTTCCACACTCAAAAGGCCTCTACCCTGTCTTGATTGAATCCAAAATCGAAGGATCAATCACCCAAAAAAATCAAAGATTGTAGAGAGAGTTCAAATTCATACAAGGATAAAATAAACCCCCATCATATGAAGGACTGAAACCAAATTAAAATCCCTTGAATATAAACTTGAGATAATCCTCAATGCTAAAATCCTTTCAAATAAAATGGAAGACAAAGGTAGTGGCTTACCCATGTTCAAGAAGAGAATCAAAACTATACATACTAGTCAAATCAAACAACCAAAATTCGCTAGGCCAAGTTTTAGACTAGCAAGGGAAAGCCAAATATCATAGATTTTAGCCTAGAGAATAGAGGAAGAATACCTCCCATAGATTCAAAATCATGCAAAGCTAATTGTTTAAGTGTGTGGAGAGTTATCTTCTCTAATAATGAAGCTAGAACAGTGGCATGTGGTATTAAAATAGTGTAACGTGGGAGGAATAGTATTCAAGAGCATATACCTTATTATATTCTTTTATTCCCACACCACTTTAAGTTACAATAGCTTTGACCTTGTGCTCTCTACCCCATTATTACTCTTTCTATATAAAAACATTCAAAACTTTTCTTCAAATATATGTCCATGATTATTTGTTTTAAACTCGGCTTCATATGTGTGTGTGTGTGTGTGTGTGTGTGTGGGTGTGTGTTGGATTCACACATTCACCATTGGTAAAATTCATTAAATTTGGCTCTCGACATTCTGATGAGACCCAGATCATTGTTCCTGGATGGATCCAGATAGCACATCGACATTTTTTGTAGCTCAGACTACCAAGAGAAATCGATAGCAGGTTGTTGAGTCTCTTGTATCTTTGTTTCAGTGATCGTAGAAAGAATGAAGCATAATGAATGTGAGGAAAGTCAATGCTTAAGTGTTAACTGTTGAGGAAATAGATGACCTGGAAAGATTGCTTTGAAGCAAGAGGAAAATAATGTGGCATTGGTTCTTTTTAAAATTGTTCCTTGTGAGGCTTTACATGGTGAATGTTCGATCTGAATGCATATAAATAAGATATCGGATGAAAGAGAGAACATTCTTACTCATCCTTCTTGAAATTGTTGGAAACATGCCAACGAATTTCCCATGTGGTCACTGCACATGCATGCAACTATATTAGGAATGTGCATGCATGTACTCTTTTGTGAATAGATTGTGTAACTAGTGGATTTAATTATAATAGTTAGTCTAACTGTTTGAGAGATGTTATATATATGAGCATACCCATAGAGGTGAGAGTGCAATGTGTAGATATATGAGCATACCCATAGAGGTGAGAGTGCAATGTGTAGTGAGTGTGTGAGAGAAAGATGCATTATTGAGGCGTTGTGTGTATGGGAGAAGAGGATGGTTTTATGCTTGGGTTGGCTATTGTAATTCTCCCTTGAATAATAAGAATATCGATTATCATTGCCCATGTTTTTTTCCCTCATTGAGTTTCCACATAAATCACTGTGTTAATGGTGTGATTGTTGTTCTCGGTTTTATGCTTGTTTAACTTGTTTATGCTCTGTTAAAGTGCTATGTTTTTCTTCTGTTGCCTAACAAGTGGTATCAAAGCGTAGAGTTGAAGGATCATAGAGCAAAGGAGAAAGATCTGTAAAGATATTTTGGACCATGCACAAAGGTAATAGAAGGTTGTTGGATCAAACTAATTTTTTTCATTGAAGAGATGGACGATGGAATCAAAGAAGAGGGGAAATACCCGTAAATCATTGTGTCTTGTGGTTCTTGGTTTATGCTCTATTTTTTCTTCCGTTGCATGATATTCAAGAGTATCATCGTTTATGACGCCTAGTAGGAGGTGCGATAACTTGTAATCATTTGTAATAGTGTTTTACAAAGGGAGTGATAACCATGGCAGGAAATACATATTGAAGTTTCTACGCACATAACTCAAAGTATTTGCTTAGAGCGCAAGGTTTCAAGTTGAAGCGTCTTTTTTTTGGATATAAAATATTTTTTGTGAAGGATCACATGAGGTATGAAGGACCATTTTTTCATTAAGCATTATAAGAGGAGAGCCTTGGAAATTAAATGGGATGATAACTATGACAGGTGGATGTTTTAAAGGTGTATTTTTTTTAAAAGGGTTTTTAATATATGTATTTTTTATATTTTTGGAGTTTAAACTTTTTTAAATTGAACTTTGAACTCTAAGATTGGTTCTTCCATTTTAAAAGAGCTCAGTTTAGTATAAGCTACTGTTCGGGTAGTTTTTTGTGCTAATGGAGAAAGTACAGAGTTCTAAGTTTGAGGTGGAGAAACTCAGCAGTGAGAATTTAAATTTGAGCTATGGAAGCTCAAGATGCAGGATCTACTAGAACAATAAAGCAATGGAAAGAGCATTGATGGTTGAGTCACCGTGAAAGAAAAAAAAATGTATTTACTTTGGAGTTGTAAAAATTATTGATTGCATGTGAATGGGCATACATCTGTAAGACCTGGATAGGCATACATACCCATGGTTTATCAGGTCACCTATGAAAATTATAAACATGGATTTAGGTAGATTGAATATGTGAGGGGACATTTATGTTGGGTTAACCTTGACTCGGTGAAGAGTTAATGAGTTAAATCTAGTTTTTTAGGTCAAAGCACGTGGTTTTTCAGGTCCATGTTTTTTGGGTAGCCCATGGTATTGTGTCCATGGATTGCATGTAATGAAGCCTGTAAAATTCCCAGTGAACTCCATTGTAAATAGGCCTAGAGGTAAGCAGTGAAGGATTACTTGGTTGGCTTAGCCATATTTGGTCAAGGGAATGTTCATGTTAAGGTGGAGCACTGAGACTCTAGTGTGAAGTCCCTGGAGGTGAGAGAAAATGGTTCACTTGGGTTAGTTTGGTCGGACTTGGTCAAAGTTGTTTGAATGAAAATTTTGAGGTGGAGCAGTGTGTCTAGGTTATAAAGGTGGGTCTGCAGAAAGGTTGATTTGTTAGCAGGTCATTCAAGTGTTTGAGAATATATGATGAAGGTAGGTTCATATCCATGGAACTTGGAAAGTATTACAAGGAAGCTGGGATCGAATAGGCATGTTTAGTAATGTCAAGTTGCATCAATAGTTGTGGACAAGAGTGGTTGAACTATCTGGTAACCTAGTCACCATCGGTTGCAAAAGATAGGAAGATTCAGGAAGAGGTATGAACGGGTCATCTGGTAATTACTCAAATGTGAAATTATTCAGTTGTGATGCTTATATTTTTTATCGGCATTATGAGTAGGAACCAGATCAAATATGTAGATATTTGATATAGTGATGATTTTAAGGGATGCAGAATGTGGGATCCTACTTCCCACAGAATCATCATGGACATAGATGCAGTGTTAGATGAATCTCCTTTTATAAAATCAAACATGGTAAAAGATGAAAGGTTCAAAGCATGACTAATAGTAGAAGGGTATTTGGAAGGTATTAATTTCCATTAAAGTTTCTCACCAGATGTTAAACTCTTGTTTCTATTCATGTTGTGTTCACACTAGTTGTGTTAGTACAACTAGATGTTAAAACTATTTTACATGGATTTTTTTGGATAAGGGGATCTATTTGGAACAACCAGAATGGTTAGTTCAAAATCACAACAGAAAATTTGTTTGCAAACTCAAGAATCATTGTATTGCCTGAAGCATACCAGGAAAATGGCACAAGATGTTTGATTCCTTCATGGTGAGCCAGATTTTACAAGAAGTGACTATAACCATTGTGTTTATGGTATATTTATTATCTTGGTGGTAAATTTTATGCTGGTAGCAAGCACAGGCATGTTATAGATCAATAGGTTGGCTCAATTGGATAGGTCGTTTGTTATGAAGGATCTAAGAGAAACAAAATAAATCTTGGGCATGGAAATACACAAAGATAGGAAATATGGTAAGCTGGGTTATCACAATAGAAGTATGTGGTGAAGATACTCAGGAAATTCGGTGTGAATAATGTGAAATAGCTAAAATCCCTTTGGATTTCCATTGTAATTTCTCTTTAGGTTTATGTCCTAACTGACAAAGAAGAAAATGGTTATATGTCTCAAGTATTATATGCTAGTAGGAAGTTTGATGATTGCAATGGGAAATGGTCAGCATTTCACATGCAGTTGGTGTTGTCATTAGACACATAGAAAAACCAGGTGAAAAGAATAGAAATGGGTACTTCAAACACAAAAGCACAAGTATCACCTATAGTGGTTGGAATGATTTAGTTTGTGGTTATGATTCATGAGATTTGGACAAGAGGAGACCTACCTCGGGATATGTCTTGCAAGAATGCAAGGATCTATTAGGTAAGTTTGGACAGGTATAGGATGTGGTGTTTCGTGGTGGTCAAAGTGTTGAGCATTTGACTAATAGTCCAGCGTATCAAAATGGGACAAGTGCATCAGTTTATTAGAAAGGTTACTAATGGAGGTAGAATGGTCCATATTGGATCAGCACCTCTTCACAGAAACGTTAATCATTTTTTAAATTTTCCTCCAAATGTTCGAGAAAGTCATCTTCCTTCTTTCCAAAGGAAACTAAATTTTGTGATGTTTCCCAGGCTTCAATAACTAGCTTCATTCTTTTGTTGATGTTATTCTCTACAAGGGCTCTAGATCATGCAAGGAGGGTAGAGGATACTTTCATCTTGGTTGCAATGGTAGCATGCAAATGTTTTGCTAAAGGACTGGAAAATTATGGGGTTGCAATGAAAGCTTGCTCAAATTCATTGAGGCGTTCTTTCACTCTGGCATTTTCTACTTCAATTCCTCCAATGGAATCATAAAGAGCATCATCGGTTACTTGGTGTAATAGGGAGATTTGGGACGGTCACATTTTCCTAAAGTTAATCTCTATGCGAGATTTTCCTTTCCTGTTTGTTACATCTCTCTTTTCAATGACCATACTTTTAGATTGGTTGTCAAAAATAACGCTCTGGAATACGAAGGATTCATCTTCGTCAAAAGTTTTGGTCTCAGTTATTTCCACTGCGGACGACCCAATTTTGTGCATGTGCTCAGTTTCAATTTCAAATTGCACCTGTTCACTTTCAATTTCGGGTTCGTCCACTTGCCCTTTATTGTTTTTTCTCTTCTTCGTCAGTGGAATTTTGTGAGAACTATCAATTTTTATGTGAGGAGGGTTCTTATCTCCTCCTCCATTCGAAGATTTGTGGGTTGCTTTCTTACTGAGGTGGGTCGTTGAAGCAATGCTCTATGATGTCATGCTCTTGGGAGTGCTGGCAGGGGACTGGGCACTCTTCTCACTGGATACTTTTCCCTATTGTTTTTACAATTCAGTCGCACTTTGCAATGTCTCTACGTCGCAATTGCCAGAAGCAGCATTGTTGTTGTCACTTTCCCTGCCTTCGGTTAGGTGTATATGGATAAAAGAGTTGTTAAAGCCAACTTCCAGTAAATGTTCTCAAAAAATCCCATTAGGGTCAAACCCTTTTAGCCTTTTAGCATACATTAGGTTCAAATTTTTGAAATGGCCGGCAAATTTGTCAATCTTGTTGATGTTTTTTCACACGAAGTCTCTGATTTTCTAGGGCAGAGGAATGAATTGTTTTTTTTTCTTGTCATGAAAAAAATGCAACCAGTGGTTGTATTGCCTTGCTATTTCTGCAACAAACATATTGTCTGTGATGTGGCATGGAAGAAAAGCAGGATTTTCCTTAGAGCCAAAGACCATGAGTACATTGTGATTTTCCTTTTGTTCAAGTGTGCCCTTTGTTAAGGTCCTAACCCGCA
>CBVK0100964797.1:0-10227 GCA_900067695.1 Picea abies | reverse complement strand
GGGATGGGTTTGCTACTGGGAACTCCCTTAATGAGCCATCATACTGTTCCCGACCATACTTACCACTTTCTATCCTCATTACCCTCCATTTCCTTTTCTCTCAGGATTTTAGAGTATATTGACCCAAGAAGGGGTTGTCCCTCATTCTATGGGAAGAAGGGGCTAAAGCCCCAAAGGTGTTGGTGTTGGGTAAAAGATAAAAGCCTCATATAAACCTTATAGATGATTCACCCATGGATCACCCAAGAAAGTAATGAAACACTTGTCTTTGAATAAAGGGGACCCACAATATAATAAAGAAATGCTTAAAAGGTTAGTTGAAGAAAACACCAACCTGATTTACATGCACCACCTGAAGGAAGCACCAACTCCCTCAGTTCTCCGGCACCATCCGGAAAGAGGCTATGACCCCCTGATTTATAGGAACCAACCTGAAGGAAGCACCAACTCCCTCACTTCTCTGGAACCAACCAAAAGGACGCTACGACCCCCTGATTTACAAGCACCAACCAAAAGAAAGCTTCAACTCCTTGAGTTCTCTGACACCAACAGGAAGGAGGCTACAACCCCCTTTCCTTTCCCCTTCCTACTTCCCTGAAATATAAGTGTAGACTCTTTGTCACTACCATTGATCAACATTTAACTTCCATTGTCACTGATACATCAATCAACACGTCACTGTCACTGTCACATCAACCAACACGTCACTGCCACTGTCACATCAACCAACCTGTCATTGTCACTGTCACATGAACCTGTCACTAATGATCAACCAATCATCCAACCTGTCATTATCTCTGTCACTGTCTCTATCATTGATATACCATCATAAGCCAACTAATCCACTCACATGGATACAAAAACCATCACCAAACCATGCACATCAATTATCAACCATGTACATCAACTTGTATCAACCATGCACATCAAGCTATACCATACCATGTACATCAACCTGTACCATACCATGTACATCAACCATGTACCGAAACATATACCATACCATGTTCAACCATGTACCGAAACATATACCATACCATGTACATCAACCATGTACCAAAACCTATACCATACCATGCATATCAACCATGTACATCAACCTATACCATACCATGCATCAACCATGTACCATATCACATACATCAACCATGTACCATATCACATGCATCAACCATGTATCAAATCTCAACATGTACCAACATCACCAAGGCATGTACCTCATACATGTATCAAGAATATGCCTCACACCATGCACCAAAGATGTGTCTCAAACATATACCAATGTCTCCACAAGATGCCAAAGGCATGACCATCACATCATGTAACTAAGATGCACCTCAAACCATGTTCCTCAAGCATTTTCCAACATCCATAAACCATGTACCAAGAGATACCATCAAACCATGTGTCAAGTATCCAAGATGTGCCTCCAAAAATGTATCATATCGTGACCAAGGTGTGTCATGCACAATCACTACCATTATATGCCTCAAGTATGTACCATAACAACATAATCATAAGCCTCAAACAAACACATAAGCATATCTCTGATCCTATAGTTGACATGATACACAATAATATTGACTTGTAACCTTTCCTCAGACCTCAACAACCCGGTACTAGCATCTTCCCAATTCTGTCTTGTCCTCATGGGACTAAGATCTGTTGTCTAGCTAGGTTCTCGCATGACGATCTCTAGACAACTCGTGGGGTGCCTCATGGGACACTAGTTGTATGATCCACGGGGGTTAGCCAAACTAGGGTTTCTTCAGAGAAACCTCTGCACACATACAATCCCGAAACTCTCATGTTCCCTCTCCTTTGCTACCTTAGATTTCTCCATTGCAAACTCACTAAAGATCACTCACTCACATAGAATATATTCAATGTATGTGTGAATGTTATTATGAGAGACTTCTTGAGGTGTATATATAATTTTTATAAGTAACCTATTTCCTTAACTTTAGGGCTTCTTGAAATTTCTTTTTACAACAACTTTACCCTTTCATTAATGATTTGTAATCAAATAGGGGCTTCTTAACCATTTTTCGGGGCTTCCAACTTCACGTAGGAATATCTGCCTAACTGTGAAGAACCACATGGCGTACCACCTACTGTTGGAAATGACACGACAAGGACTATCCATCTATGAGTGTGTTACTTGCATTTACACTATCCTTCATGTCCTTATTCCTCAAACAACTTTGGGTTCCATGACCACACTTCTGGGTTTCTTATAGAAATCTTCAAAGCGTCTTCCTACGAGGGTCATGCTTAGAGATATGCCATAATGGGAACACTTTATATACTTCTCCAAATACACCCATCACATCTATTAAAATCAATGACAACCATTGCTTGTTGACATCAATGACAACCAATTGTCCAACACCTATGTCCTTTAGAGTATCTCTAGCCTTGTCACATACCATGTCAAACGAATTGCCAACAAATTTGCAGATCTCCTGGCCAATGTAAACTATGATGACCTCTTGGTAGTTGTAGATTCTAGTTTGGAAGAGTTTCCTCCTTCAACTCTCAAGCAAACTTGCCTTTCCTTAGCTCGAACTGATCTCCCCTCCATGGATGGGATGTCTGCTTGTTCAAAGGAAAATGTGGCCAACGTGACTCATCCGACGCACAAAAATAGATAATTGGGATCCCCACCAACTCTCCAGAACATTCCAAGTGTCCCCTCATGTGCCAATCAATCCTATATGTATAAGTTAGAAACTGCCCCTTCTAGAGATAGTCAGACTCTCAATTTTGATGGCAAGGAATGTTTCCTAGTTGGTATCAGAGGGCAATGAAGTTCACACGATGGGGATGACGAAGTGCTTGTACCTGCACAAGGAATTGGATACCAATACGTACCTCAAACCATGTGCCTCAAGCATGTGTCAACATCCATAAACCATGTACCAAGAGATACCATCAAACCATATGTCAAGTATCCAAGATGTGCCTCCATCAATGTATCATACCATCACCAAGGTGTATCATGCATAATCACTACCATGACATTGCTCAATCATGTACATAACAACATAAGCAAAAGCCTCAAACTAACACATAATCATATCTCTGATTCTATAACTGACCTAATACACAATAATACTGACCTGTAACCTTTCCTCAGACCTCCACAATCTGGTACTAGAGTCTTCCCAATTTTGTCTTGTCCTCATGTGATCCAAAAAGGATCTAGAGAAGGCTAAGAACAACTCAGAACGCACAGAGGCACCTTATAACGCTCATAATGGCTTCAACAAACAACAAAAGGGCAAAAATTCAAAGTTCCCAAAACTCAGTTAAAATGACATGATCACAAAGAGTGCATCACAAGCTTTCTAACGACACAAACGACTCGTCAAACAGAGTTACAGATCAAAAGATACAAGCGGTTAAAGTTCAGGTCAAACTTGGTAAAAAAATCAAAATGTCAATGTGACACGTGGTACCACTGCAAGGGTGACACGTGGCACATCTGTACAACTGAGTTGGCATGGGATGATGTGGGAAGGTCATACATATTGATGGCCAACACGTGGGAAAATCAGGTTGTGACAAGTGTCAGTTTCATGGGCAAATGTTATGGTGCCACGTGGCCTAGTCATGGGATGCCATGTGGCACCCTTCCAATGGTTAACATGGGACCAAAATTTTTATGACTCCACCAGATTTGAAACCTTGACCTCCTCTAGCCCAAAGGCCTCACATCTCTCCACTAACCAATACACCATGCTATAGACCTAACCAATACACCATGCTAAAGACCTTGTTTGTTATATGGTAAAAATTATATTTAAGTTTGAAATTTTATGTGGGCACCAAAGAAAGGGGCTAGGTCTTCGGCCCAACCCCTGGTTATATGTGTTAACCATGCGACCATATTCCAACCACCAACTATATAGCACATACTCCGTCATTTTAACAATTGTTCTGCCAACCTTAAAACCGCCCACCATTCTAGCAAACCTCCGCCAGAATTAACAGAATGCACCACATGGTTGCAAACATATATTAAAAAGGGGAGGCATATGGGATTCAAACCCGGGACCTCTGCTAACCATAGTGCCTTAATATAGGATCCTCTATCGGCGTGCCAACCATTGCCTTTATGGCATAACCACCCAATTTTTGTATAAGAAGGGATTTTCTCTAGTGCATTTGAGACACAAAGCACGAGAGAGGAGAACCAAGCACGTCCGTACAGACTTGGTATGGACTGGGGAATGATTTTTGAGATTTCTCAATCATTTATTGCAGGAGAAGTGGCATGGTAATCGAGGCAGAGGTGTCTCTTGGGCCTGAAAGTGTCAGACTCAGATCGAGGCATGGAGACAGTCATTTTTAGGTAAAACGATGCCACAAATGCAGTGGTGGTGTTAGTTTTCTGATCTGAGCAAAGCTTCTATATCTTAACTCCCGAATGAGGTATACTTATGTATTTTTCCCAATTCTTTTTTGGAGTTAATAAAAAGACCTACCGATTTGAGAGTAGGACCCGGAGATGTAGTCCACCGGAGACGAACTCCGTTATCAAGTTCCTTGTGTTCATATTGTTTGATTTTGTCTCTTTCCTTATCATATTTTCCTTTTTTATGGTGTACTTTTGTTTATGCTCATTTACTACAATTCTTTAATAAGTCACTTGACAACAAGATCCCGTATCAGAGTGACATGTCGCATGCATGCCATGGGTACATGTCAGCATAGGTGACATCAACATGCCATGTCATCTTCGGGAGTATGGCCTCCCAGGGTGTCCAACGTCTCTACCAATGAAAGTTTCGAAGTCCTGGAGTAACGCATTCACTCAGACCATCGATCTAAGATCCCTTCGAGACCTTTCTCAATCGTTAGATCAAGCAGTGGAAGGATGGCATAAGCACTTTGGTAGGTATTACTCTAGGGGAGTTGAACGACTTGGGAGTGGAAATGTCCCAGAGTACCACAACGCCAATGTCCCGAATTGATTAAGGATGGTCTATCCCAACGCTTGATTAAGCCTTATCCGTCGGATTAAATAGTGGAACGATAGGGTAAGTACTTCAATGGGTATCACTCTGGGGGAGTTGAAATGTTCTCGAGTCCCAGAGTGCCGAAGTCCCGATATAGTTAAGGGTCTTCCATCTCAATATATGATTAATTTGTGACTTTCGATCTCGTTGAAGCCTCCAGATGAGTCGGGACCGTCCATTCAATGAGAGATTAAATCTCGATCGTCCAATCTGCTAGTAGAGTTATTATAAGGTTTTTGGCGAAGTTTATCTCCGAGAGAAATCGAAATATTAAAAAGGGAGAATAGTCAAAGGCCGAAGTCCAGAGGATTTGGTCCCAGTGCCAGTGTCATAAAAAGGTAAAGGGGGTCAATTAAACATGAAAAATGATCTAGAAGTAACCAAGCCCTCATAAATTTTGTTCGAGCAAGCGCATGTGTAGAAGAATATAGAGGAAGGCGTTAAAGAGTGAATAAGACTTTGGTTTCAAGTCATGGTCACATGGAAAGTGGTTTGAAGGAAACACCTATGAAGAATTTAAATTTTGTATAAATTAAAGGATATGTCGAATTTTTCGACAAGATCCTGTTGCAAAACAAAACAAAAGGGGTTGAAAGTGATTTTTCTCGAGAAGCCATAACTTTCATCTTAGATATCGAATTGGGGTAAGATTACAGTCCTTGGAAATATGATTTAGAGGAGGATAACATGGAGTTATTATAATATGGATAATGACAATATATTCTTCATGAATTGAGAAGAAAAATGACATGTAGCATTGTTTGGAAAATCGTTTTTAATATGCATAATTCTAACAAAATGGTTGTTTGCAGATTTTGTAGAATTAGGGGGTGTAAACATATCAGTTCAATATAAGAATGCATATTCAAAATTAGGGGGTGTAAACATATCAGTTCAATATAAGAATGCATATTCAAGAAATGGAAGAAGGAGAGGGAGCTTCCAACCATGATAAATAACCCAAAGGTTATAATATCAATGTTGGTAATGCAGAGACAAAATCCAACAGACACCAGGCTAGAGGAGAGAAAGAAACATTGATAGAGACTATGAGAAAACTGAAAATAGAAGTGTAGAGTTACAAAGAAGAAAATGAGAGACTAATAAGAGAACAAAATCAGATAAATGATCAAGTGATAAAAATCTTAAATTAGTTATAGAGACAAATAAAGAATGGATCAAACTCCTAACAGGAGGAAGAGGGAAGATGTCATGAAAGAAGAGATGACCACAAAAGAAATGGTTATCCAATAAGTGCTAGCAGAACTCATATACAACACTCACCTCCCTACTCAACAAGAAAATTTTATGCAAGTAAAGATTCCATAAGAAGTCCATAGGTGTCTCTTGTTCAACACCAAAGAAAAAAACATGAATTGGACAATTTGCAAGGAGAGTTGAGGAAGCTTAATCCACCATCCTTTGATTGTGAAAGAGAAACAAAAGAAGATGTTGATGCATGGTTGCTTGGACTCAGGAGGTATTTTCAATTGCATAACTAATCATCAAACCTAGAAGCTAGAATTTTCACATACCATTTACATGGGAAAATTGCTATGTGGTGGGATCAACTGAAGCAAGTTGAGCACATTAATGAGAGTAGGATCACTTGGAAGCGTTTTAAGAAATATTTTCCGAAGGAGTACCTTTCAGAACACTTCTATGAAAAAAAAATTTAGGAGTTATTTGAACTTAGGCTAGGAAGCATGACCATGGCAGAGTATGAAAAGAAGTTCTTGGGGCTGCTAAAGTATGTTGGGTTTATAAAAGATGAAAATGTGAAAATATAGATGTTTTTAAGTGGATTTTCATCCTTTTATAAAGAGAAGATTCAATATGATGAACCCAAGACTTTGATTGAGACCATCAGGAAGGATACGTACCTATATGAGCGAGGAAAGGGAAGAGAATCCATGTAAAAATCTTGGAAGGATAAGAAGGATAAATATGATCAGAGGAGGAAGGGAATCAAACCTCCTTTCAATAGAAATAGCCTTAATAAAAATCATCAAGACCAATATGTTAAGGATGAATCTAAGAGAGAAGACTTGTTGGAAAAAAAGGGAAGACCACCAATCCAATGTTGGGGATGCAAAGAAGATCACATGTACAAGGATCTCCTTCACAGAAAAGACAAAGTGAAGACCATGCATAACATCCAAGAGGCTACAATAGTAGAATACATGGGAAGAGTTTATGAAGCCTTAGATGATTGACAATCAAAGTACCAATCTAATATGATCGAGATGGAAGGTAAGATCATTAATCAACCTATTGCTAGTTTAATTGATTTAAGAGAAAGCCATTGTTACATTGATCCTAAAAGAGTGGATAGATTATGTTTGGATAAAATTAATCTTGAAAAATCAAGTTTGGTTCACCTAGCCACTACAACCAAAAGGAGAATCCATAATATGGTTAGAGGTTGTTCCATTAATAAGTCTTAATGGTGTGAATACTGATGATGATTTAAATATTATACCATTGGGATCTTATGATATTCTAATTGAAATGGATTGGTTGGACAAGCATTATGATGTCCTAGATTGTCATAACAAGAGATTTACATGTCTTGGATAAGAATGAAAACATAGCTCTATGAAATGAGTTCCAAGACCCATCTCTATAAGGGATATTTCAACCTTACAACTAAAGAGATGTTTCAAAGAAAAATGTCAATTGTATGCAACCCATGTGGAGGAACCATAAAAAACAAAGGAGCCAGGCCTTGAAGAATTTTCGGTACTACAAGAATTTAAAGATGTATTCCAAGAAATACCAAGGTTTCCACCAAAGAGAGTATCAAAAATACCTTACAAAACAAGTACACCAGAATTAAACGAATAACATTTACCACAAGTTGAACCCAAGGGTATACAAATGTTAATACTAGCTAACTGGATTGGGGTAAGCGGGATTAGGAATAAGTTTTAATACAGGTAACTCGTGAAGGAAATACAAGAATCAACAAGGGTAGTAAGCAATGTATTGAAAACGTTAATCAAAGGGGCAAAGAGAAATCTTTGTAGATTTATAGGAAAGCCAGATATCTCCTCGACATTGAATTTTAAGTGTTGTCATTAAATGAGAAGGAGCAGACCCCAGATTCAAGGTGATTCTATCAAGGATGAGTCTAACCGGAATGGCACCGGATTCACTCTGCCTTGGAAAAAGTAAGGACTGGAAGACGAATTCTGTATGACTAGGATTCTTGGCAAGGTTGAAACCGAAGGCGTTGCACCCACATCCATGTGCTGAGTGTTGGCATTGGGCCTGTACAAGTCAAACGCGTCGGCCTTAAGCCTGAGCTTATCCAAAAGAAACATAAAATGAAAAGCTTGTCTTTAATCAGCCTATCAAGATCCGAGCATGGAGTATATGGTGGTTCTAAAGGAGTAACACCAGATCGCTCAGCTAAACGAATGAATTTCAAGGCTAAACATTTTCTTCACGGATCCCGTGATGGGTGCAAAGTCCTTCTTCCCCAGAGTCAAAAATTTTGTGCCCAATTCCAAGCCAAGAGTCCACTCGACTGTGCACAACTTGGTCCTAGCGACCAAAGCCAAAATGCCAAGCTCGCGAATCAGAAAAAGTGAAGAGCATTCGGGGCAACAAAAATATAATTGCACAACGTAAGGCTGAATTCTTGATCTCTATAAAATCACAGGTCATATAAGGGTTACAAAAATGCGCAACCTCACAATACTAGATTTTTAGGATATTTTAAGACTGGATGCGATGATAGAATTCCCAAAATGCCAAACTAATATTCAAGAACGAGGTATCAATAAAATAACTCTACACCGTTACCAATTATTCCAACGAGTGTAGAAAGGATATAACTCATAATTAGAATTCGACAATACTAGAATCAAAATTTTCTTATCGGAATTTATAATTCAGAATCAGTGGTGGCCATGGTTATTCAGTTTTTCCAGGGTTCTGCCCAACCAAACCATACATAACACAACATTCTTCTCTCCAAAAAAGTACATGAGCCATACTGCGACATCATCGCAACTATATATAAAAGTGACAGATTAATCTAAAATTCTGATATGGAGCCCATTAATGGCAGCGCCCAAGGAGTTTTTTCATCTTGTATATACATAAAACAACTAGGTGCCATTATTCATTGAAAAATTTAAGCTGACAAAATGACCAGAATTTCACTTCCTAGATTTCACAAACTATCAAGTAACTTGTCAAATCAAATTAGATTTTCATCAGTTTGCAACAATTTCTAAGACTACATACACAAGTATAGCTTATTACAAATTCAATCTCAATTAAGAATGTTGTAACTGATGAAGATGGAATCGAAGATGTTCTTCTATGTTGGCGCTCGTGAAGATGTCCTTCGACAATTGGGGTTCATTTTTCGCTCCTGCTTGCTAATTGTTGAGACTTCACCGGTACCTCCCAACCAACGCTAGGGGTACTCTTCTTCCCCCTTATCCCCCGAGCCGTAAAGGGTCCACGCACACAAAACCATAATTCTTCTAGCTCACAACTTTCCTCGCAAGGTAGAGCCACCACTCTCTCTCAAGCTGGGAATCCCAACTCTGACAAGTAAAACCAGTCAAAAAATTCTGCAACATAACTTTACCAATAAACAGTGTGATACCTTTTCCCCCTAGACCATTTTATTTATAGGAGTTTCCTTAATAAGACATCGCCACTTGCCCAATTAATTAGCTCTTCAATTAATTAAATTAGAATTATTTTCTCCTTACACTTGTCACCCTCTCCCTAAGTTTCACAAGTAATTCCACATTTTATTTTAATTAATGTCAATTTCCCTCACCTTTCCTAAAAATGCTCCTTAAATCACTCCTTGTTGTCTCTTTATCTCTCCATATTCTTATTTAATGACTGACGCCTTACTAAATACGAGTTGAGTTAAAATATGAGTCTTCTTCTAGTTAGACTAGTGTTAACTAGACTCTAGATACCTTTCTATGCGTACACATTCTTTCATGTTTATTTTTTTTTAATTTAAAAAACCCCCTTTTTATATTTTCTTGCACACATGTCTTATATCAAATATTTAAATATTTGAATAGGCTTAGACTTTCAATTGGGGACTTAAGTAATGAATTGATCATTAATTATTCATATCTGACAAGGTATAAATATTTTCAAGGTTTACAATTATTCTTTCAAGGTTTTCTAGGCCACCTAGATTCATTGACTCAAGTTT
>CBVK0100964796.1:0-10227 GCA_900067695.1 Picea abies | reverse complement strand
AAATCATAACATAATGAGGAATTAGGTCGAATTCCTCCCTTTATACTCTTTCCGATCTAATTCACCATTGACATCACTTAAGTTAGGTGCTTTTCCTCCTAAGGTGAGTAATTAATTAATTAAGTCCCCTTTAACACCTTTTCGTTCTATTTCTTCGTTGACTTAGGCTTAAGTGACTTTTCTTATGCTTTTTTGACTTAATTCATCGTTTAGCCACCAAATCACCCTTATTTCTCCTCTTGTTCCTTGTTTGTGCCTGACTATAGTCTACAGGAACAAATAGACTACTAAGTCACTCCCCGCTGGCCTACTCTTTGGAACATTACATCACAGCTCTAACTATGAAGCAAAAACAACCATGTACTGATCATGTACTTGTCTCTGATGGGAACCAACCTCTGACTCAACATTAGTGCTAAACTGTGGGAGAATCTCAGAATGCTAATCAACATAGTGCATGTTGGCTCTTAACCCTCAAGATTTTCAAGGTTGATAATCTAGGGGTTAACAATCCTGCAAGGGGATGACAATGCCAACAAGCTCCATTGACCTCCTAGATACATAAACATGTATACAAAGGGGTCTTCAAGTGAAATCACTTCATTAATAATCCTCGAAATCATGAATCGACCCATTTGAAATGATGAAATGATGGTCCACAAATATATTTCGAAGTATCAACAAGGAGTCACATTGGCACTGTTGCCGTCCTTATACACATCTACCAACGTGGAGAAGTCTCCAACCCACTTGGTGTGTCCTTAGAGGCACAATGCCCAAGTTCAAGCCCACTGTCACCTCTACTTTAACTTCTTCCGTCTAGGCTTACTCCTAGGGAAGCCAAGTGGGGTAGACCCTAGTTACTATGTGAATTATTAAATGGGTTCTAGGAGTTAATTTTAGTTTGTTAAAGGTAAAGGGGAGCTAGCCTATATGAGAGGCAACAAATGCAATGCACACCTTTAATGAAAATCAACCCTTTCCCTAAGGTCAACTAATTCTAGCCTTCACGATTTTGCAAGGATGGCTTAGGCCAATCTCTTTGCAAGGTGTTGGAAATATTCTCTAACTTATTACAATATCAGATTTTTGATATAAATTTGAGAGAAGGCACACCCAAGAGACTCTCTCGGGTGGCTTACAATTATTTAGAAGAAGAAGATCAAGGGGGATTTGATATCCCAACTTTGTAGTGCCTTTTGAAGTCCTTGGGGGCTCTAATAAGTAGCATTTCCTCATTGTAGTTGAAAATCTGCATAAAAATCAGCAAGGTATTTCTTGCTAGAAAATTCTACAACAACCAAAGACTTGTTAACTTTTATTAGCCCAATGAAACATAGACTTATGTAGATAAATCTGAAAATATAAATGAGTTTAAATGACCATTTTAGAGCAAATAAGTGCCTATGAAAGAAAGGAGACTGGTGGATATGAAGGAGGAAAACAATGGAAACTTTAGTTGATTGAAATGAGTGAATTTTCCACTCTAAAACCACTCCTTCAATTCTCCAGTGACCTGCAGACATGTATATCTCTTGCTGCACAAGACACAAGGAGGTGAGAGCATCTAAAGAAGCATACAAAATAGTTTGCAAGCTTGGAAAGAAACTATCACAAAATTAATACTAATACCACCACTAATTGCTCCCAAGCAAAATACTTTGCTTGGGTCTCCAAGTTAAACTAGTGAATGCAAAGGAAATACAAGAAATAAAATGCACTATATCACCTCACAAGAACACCATGAAGAACATCAAGAAGACTCCCAATGCACACAATCGATTCTCCAAAGTTTCCTTTATTATCCGCAAAATGTTGCTACAAATACTTGTAGCAAGATTTACACATGAGAACATGAGAGAGAGGAGAAAAGAATGATAATTTTTTTGGCATAATGGACTTGCTCCAAGAGATGAGGGAGAAATGAGGAGGGGAGGGTCCTTTTTATAGGTGAGGAAGGGGAGAGACCCCACTTGGATGTGTTCCAAGTGTCACCCATCCATTAGAGGAGGGTCCATTCAAGGGGGGCGCGCTTTTAGGGAAAGAGAGCAAGTTGAGGGATGAGGGGTGAGTGGGGAAGGGGGAAACCACCTTTCCCATTAATCAAAAGTGTAGTTAGGGTCAATGGGGGGTAAACCCAAAGTCTTGAGGGTCCTCATGCTTTATTTTTTAATTTTCATGAGTTTGTGAGCAAGGGGGGAGCCCCTCTTCTTAGGAAATGGTCACTTTGGGTTGTTGGCGTAGCAGGGAGGGGTTTTCTAAGTTGAAAATCATTTTCCCAACTTAGGAAATACATTTGGGATAATTTTCCCACCCTCTCTCATGACTTTAGTGACTTTTACAAAATTTGGCTATTTTAATTAAGCCAATTACATGCTGATTTTTTATCGACTTGGACTCCTCATGGACAATGGTGTAATGTTCCCAAGCCAATTTTTTCGCTAGGAACACTAACTGCTCACTGTTAACTATTGTGTGTATGTTTTCTCTTGGAGTTGCGTTTTAGGCTTTGTAGATTTAGTTATCAATCATGCGAACATAGATCTGAAGATGCAACATATGGAAATACAAGAGATAACAAGAAATACCAGATATGGAACCAAACATCATATATCTGACCTTTATTTAGATAATATGAGAAAACCTGATACAATAAGACTGTAGAGCTGGAATAACATCAGATAGATGCTCTAGCTGGGATATGAGCTCCTACAAAATGCTCAAGATAAGAAGATATAAGCCTCCAAAGGTTGAATACAAGCTGAAGACCAATACAAGATAAACCAGGGTCAATTCCAACCCCCCCTGGCTGAAGATACGCCCTCCTGAATAACTGGGAAGGTCCAATATTTCGGCCTAGCTGCTGGAAGCCCTCAAATGGCACAAAACTCTGTGGAATGGTAGATCGGGGAAAGGAGAACCCCCTCCTGAAGTCTCAAGCCAAAATATCAAGATCTGCTCCTCCAAATGCTGAAAACCCAAACTAAGTTGTGCCCTCCTGAAGACTGCCAAGACCCAATAATTCGGCCTTGATGAAGGAGACCTCCAAACACTCTGAAACTCTCCGGAAATGTAGACCGGGGCAAGGTGAATTCCTTGGTAAAGTTTTATGCTGAGATATGAAGTTTTATCCCTCCAAACTGAGTAGGTCTACTTTCCAATAGCGCCCTCCTTTCCTCCAAATCTTGCCAATGCTCTAGGAAATCAAATGGCAAGTATAGCTCTCTCAAAATTTACTAGAAATGATGATCAAAGCCCTGCAGAGAAAACCCAAGTGCCAGAATATCTAAAAGCCTTCTCAAACTCTTGGATTGAACTTCCTTCAATCTATGGTGCACCCCCTTTGTTGGAAACCCTCCAAGTTACGCCCTGCTGCTGCCTTCGATGGAAGATGGTACCTGTAGCTACTGTAGAATGGTGTGGGTGGAGTATTGCATCCCCGAGACCAAGCTTGGAAAAAGAGAGGTGGGATCTTTCACCACCGAGTTGCCCTTTAGGGTTTGTATTCTCAAAACCCTCAAAATTGTTGCGCTCTAGAGCCCAAAAGCAAAATGCAATAATAATCCAAGGTGAGTGAGAGGTGCGCCCTTTCCTTTCCTTTATACTTCCAATCTGTTTCTCAGTTGAGTTAGTTAACCCCTAGGGTTAACTCCTAACTCCCTCTCACATGTTCTATTCCTTCATTGAGTTACTTTTCCTTTTCCAAGTCAACTTAATATTATAATGTTGAGTTTAGCTGACTTCTCCCCATAGTGCATGAGACTATAGTCTAGTGGAGATGACTAGACTACTGAGTCTCTCCAACCCTCTTCATCAAGAGGTGGGGGACATTACAGTCTCCCCTGCTAGAAATTGCTTGCCCACAAACAATTTTGAACCTGTCTCCTTTAATACCTGTTCACTCTCCCAAGTGGCATCCTTAATAGGTAAGTCCTTCCATTTGACTAAGTATTCCTTGATGCTCCTCCTCCTTAGATTCTTCTCGCGAACCTCCAATATCTCTTTTGGTATCAGTATCAATTGCCCTTCTTCATCTAAGGGTGGCAGTACCTCAATTGGAGTGATGTGTTGGCCGATGGGTCTCTTTAAGCATGACACATGGAAAACGTTGTGTATTTTGCTGCCCTATGGAAGATCAAGCTCATAAGCCATGACCCCTACCTTCCTGTTGATCTTGTAGGGTCCAAAGAATCGGGGTTGGAGCTTTTCTGCTCCACTTCTTTTGATGGATGCCTGTCTGTACGGTTGGAGCCTCAAGTAAACCAAATCACCAACCTCAAATGTACGTTCTACTCTGTGCCTTTCTGCCTGAACCTTTTGGTGATTCTGTGCCCTTTGCAAATGATCCTTTAGTTCTTTGAGTATGTCTTGACTTTGCTGGACCCAATCTTGAACCATAGGAGCCCTGCTATCACCAAAGACAATCTCTACACAAAGGAGAGTGAGTCATAACTGTACAAGGCTCTGAATGGAGTCATACCAATAGACATATGATGAGTTGTGTTGTAGCAGTATTCTCCCAAATGTAGCCACCCGACCCATGCTTCTTGCTGCCCTGATACATAATTTCAGAGGTAGCCTTCCACCCACTTATTGACTATTTATGTTTGACCATCAGTCTGAGGATGGTAACTGGTGCCAGGGGTCAAGGCCGTAACAACCAACCTGAATAATTCCTGCCAAAATGTGCTCATGAATCGGCTGTCCCTGTCACTCACAATGGTCTTGGGTAAACCGTGTAGCCTAAAAACCTCCTTGAAGAACAAATTTGCAAGCCGTGCTGCACTGAAGTTTGTGGCAATGGAGAAGAAGTGTGCAAACTTAGTTAATCTGTCCACTACTATAAAACTACAATCTTTATCCTGTGCTTTGGGCAATCTTGTGATGAAGTCCATAGAGATGCTTTCCCATTTGTGCTCCGGGATGGGTAGAGGTTGTAATAATCCTGCTGGATGTGTGTGCTCATCCTTGTTTTCCTGACAAGTAGTGCATTCCTTGATGTGATGCATCACATCTTCCTTCAACCCTTGCCAAGAAAACCTTTCTCTTACCTGTCGATATGTTTTGACGAATCCTTGATGTCCTACCACAGGTGAATCATGGCATGCTTGTAGTACCTTGGCCTTAAAGGCTGACTCAGGGACCCAGAAAATTCGGCCCTTGTAGTAGATGATGTCATCCATGATTTTGAAGTTGTCATTCTATACTTGTCCATCCATTAATTGACATGCAAATTGGTTTTTTGAGTATTCCACTAAGAGGTGGGCCTTCCAGTCAACTGAGATATCGGTCATAGCATAAACTGATGGCCTCCTGGATAATGTATCTGCCACCACATTATTCTTCCCCTTGACGAACTCAATGTCAAAATCATAAGCCTGTATCTTGCTAAGCCACTTCTGCTGCCTCTCATTTAAGTCCTTTTGTTCCCAAAAGTACTCAAGACTGTTGTGATCTGTCCTTACCACAAATTTCGCTCCTACCAAGTATTGCTTGAATTTAGCCAATGCGTGCATGATGTCTAACATCTCTTTGTCATAGATGGTATAAAGAAGCTCAGGGTCCCTTAGTTTTCGGCTCTCTTAGACAAGAGGGTGCCTTTTTTGCATAAGCACTGCTCCAATGCCCTCCCCGGAGGCATCACACTCCACCGTGAAGGGTTGGTCGAAATCTGGTAGAGCTAAGATTGGGCACATACTCATTACCTTTTTCGTTTTGTCAAAAGTCAATTGTGCCTCTGAACTCCATTTGAATGCTCCTCTCTTGGTCAAATCGGTTAAGGGTGCACAAAGCTGTGAGAAACCTTTGACGAACCTCCTGTAGTAGCAACAAATGCCAAGAAACCCCTTCAGTTCTGTGAGGGTCTTAGGTGTGGGCCAGTCAAGTATAGCTTGGATCTTCTCTTGGTGTACCTGTACCCCCTTTACCCCAATGATGTGTCCCAAATAGAGGACCTCTGTCATTCCAAATTCACATTTGGATTCCTTTGCATACAAGGATTGCCCTTCCATAATGGCCAAAATTTGTTCTACATGCTGAATGTGCTCCTCCCAAGTCCTGCTATAGATCAACAAGTCATCAAATAATAATAAGAGGTGCTTCCTTAATTGCTTGTTGAAGACATGGTTCATGCAAGATTGAAAGGTGGCTGGTGCATTGGTCAATTCAAATGGCATCACTAAGAACTCATAGTGACCGTAATGACATTTGAAAGCAGTTTTGTGGACATCCTGCTCCCTCATCTTGATCTGATGATAGCCAGAGCATAGGTCAATCTTGATGAAGTAAACAATCCCATGAAGCTCATCCAATAACTCATCAATCCTCAGAATGGTGTACCTGTTCTTAATTGTTTTCTCGTTCAATGCCCTGTAATCAATGCACATGCGCATGGTTCCATCCTTCTTTTTTAGTAGTACCATTGAAGATGCAAAAGGACCGAAACTTTGTCTAATGTGGCCCATGTCTAGTAGTTCTTTGATAGCCTTCTCTATTTCATCTTTGTACTTCTTTGGGTGTCTATAGGGAGTGGTGATGACAGGTTTTGCTCCCTCTTCCAACTCTATGATATGCTCAAACCCCCTATCTGGTGGTGCTCCTGGTGGAATGGGTCCAAAAACCTTGATGTGCTTGTTGATGATCCTCTAAATCTCTGGTCAGCAATGAGTCTCCCCCTTCTTATCCACACGTACTGATATTCTACATTCAATAGCATAAACAATGTCTTCTCTTCTGAAAATGGACTCCATGCGCTTTGCTATAACCACCCTATGTGTGTTTCCTGACATGCCCCTAAGAACTACCTTTTTCCTACTTTCCTCGGTGAAGGACATTTCCATGGTCTTGTAGTTGGTAGTGATTGGCCCCAACGTACTAATCCACTGAACCCCAAGGATGATATTGGTGTCTGGAAGGTCCATCACATAGAAGTCTTGTGCTAAATCATGTCTGCCCAATGTAAGCTTCATCCTCGTAATATACCTGTTATAGGGCATAATGCTCCCTCCTGCTACTTCCACCTTGAATCCTTCAAATTCCACTGTGGGTATGTGTCTTTTTTGTAGTAGAGCCGAGTCAATAAAGTTGTGAGAAGCGCCCCCATCAATGAGAACCGAAACCTTCTGCCCCTGCAACACCCCTCTCATCCTGAAAGTGTTGTATTTGGGTACCCCACTAATGGATGCCAATGTTTCCTTCTCATTTGTTGCAATGTCGTGACTTGCACCTTCCTCTTCTTTAGTTTCGGTGGTGTCTGCTTCTATGTTTTGTAGGTGGCCGAAATCTTCATCCTCCTCATTATCGAAATTTAGCTCAATGTAATGTGCCTTGCCTCTGCCCATACATTTGTGGGATGGATCCCAAGGTTCTTTGCATGTATAGCACAATTGCTTCCTCCTCAGTTCTCTTCTAGTGTTTTCATCCATTCTACCCCTTCCTCTGTCAAACCCTCTTTGGTCTCTTCCCCCTTGGTTCATGGGAGGTCTTTGGTCTCTTCGTCTTGTATTTAGAGGTGGTCTAGGGATAAATTTAGATTTTGCTGCTGAACCTAGATCTCTTGTCCTCCATATAGCATCCTGTAAGTTGGTAGGCTTGAAAGCCTTTACCCAACCCCTTAAGGGCTCCATCAATTCCTTTGTGAAAATCATCACGAGTCTCGCCTGAGACACATCCTGCACCATGACTGCTATCCTCTAAAACTCCTCAATATACACCTTTGGTATTCCTGTCTGCATGACTTGGGTGAGTTCCTTGAAATGTAGCTCTGGATCCCCCTGGTCATGCCTGTCGATAAGCCTCTATGTAAACTCTGTGTAAGCTACGATCTGGTTGTGGCCTAGTGTAGTTAACCCATGGTACCACCAGTCATGAGCTTTGCCTTCCAAGTACATGGTGGCAAACTTGATGGCATCCATTTCTCTCATTGGGTTAAACTGTAGGTAAGTGTCAAGTTTCTGCACCCGAGCCTGTGTAGTCACCTTGGACGATCCATCAAAATAGGGGATTTCCATTGTACCAGCCTCACTCTCTAACTCATAGTTGTTCCTGTGGTATGGTCTGGTTTTACCTCTGAGTTTAAACCCACAATACTGATCCAGTGTGATTTGTCTCTGGACAGCTACGCTCAGTGAGTTATATTCCCTGACATACTGATCGAAATTGTCCTCAATTTCGTCTTGGTAGTTTGGCTGTGTCTGTTCATCCAAGAATGAAGGTAGATAGGGCCTAGGGGTGGTTCCGCTGTATGTCTATACCTGTGGTGCACCTCCTCCATGGCTTTGTCCCTCGGTGTGATATTATGGAATGTGCTCCTGCTGGTGTCTACTCCCTCCATGAGACCCACTAGCCTCTTTGTTTGCATGCACTTCTGGCCCCTTTCCTCCATGAGTCAAATGTAGTAGAATGTGAGCGATCTTATCCTTACTGGCATTTACCTTCTCCAAGGTTTCCCTTAACTCATTCTGACCCTTGCGCACTGCCTCCTGGTTTTCCTGTAAATGGGGCACCAATGCACTTGTTAGAATATAATGGATGTGCTTGTTTTACCATCGACAATATCACTATTGTCACCCAACCATAGGTCGAAGCCACCCTCCGAGCACCTTAACCTTTACAGAGAATCATTCCGGAAGCAAACCCTAGGCTAGATAGCCAAACAAAGGGTAGCACCCCTTTCTTCAAGGATAGCACCAAACAAGAGCTAATCAAATAGTCCAAACCATAACCAAGAGATAGTCCAAGCCAAAATGTAATCTGCTAGCTGCAGCAGCTGCAACGATAACTTCTCCTCCAAACTTGCGCACAAACTGGCTAATTGCAGTGCGCACAAGTGAGGTCTGCAGTTTTGAGAATGCCTACCAGAATGAAGACTGGCCTCCTGTATTTATACTAATTCTGGCTAACTGCCTCGGCCAACTTCTCATTCTGGGTGCCTATTTACTTAGTAGATAATATTTCTTCTGGCTGACTTCTTCTCTTGGAGGCTAATAGCCTAATACAAATTATCCTCTTGAGCCGACTTGTCTTCTAGGGTTATTTAGGGTTTCTTCTTACTTCTTGGAATATTCTATTCTCGTTAGGTTTACATGTGGAGGTAAATACCTCCCGCAGCTACCATAATATCAACACTCCCTCCTAGCTAGGGAGGTATTACATGTAATGGTCTTGAGCACAAACATACCATTCACTCGGTAGCATCAATATAGTTGTATAGACTATCTCATGACTAGATCATGAGTACCATCATCACCATTAGTGTCATCAGCTGCATCATCTCTCGAAACCATACTCCATCTGAGTAATTAGACATGATGCTGGATAAGTCACTCACTCCACAGAGTGACACAAGAGCCATTCTTCTAATCCGAAAATATGTCCTAGAAGAATAAATGTCTTGAACCATTTTCCGTCTGGGAAATCTCTATCCATTGATCATCCATCTAGCTGATAATCATTTCCAACATTGCTGATAGTCTTCAAGGCAATCGGAACAATATCATTCAATAGAACACAACTGTGTCTATCCATAGTAGTACACAACTACAATCCAGTGGTACACTACCACACCAAGTAGCACACAGATACTTGATCCATGACATATAGTCACAATCAGTGGAACACATCCACCACAGTAGCATACATCTACTGTCTAGAGATATACAGTCTCCATAACAATCATCTGATATCAACCTGCACAGAAAAAACTGTTATGATATAAACTGAATCATCTGGGCTATTCTTCCACTCACATCTGTGAGATCTTGGAAGAGCATCTTCCCTCAAAAGGTATAACATTAATGATGAGTTATCTGGACTATTCTTTTCAAGCAAGGAAGAATAATTGTCTCGATTTTTGAGCCTGGACCATTCCCCACCCTGGGCCATTCCTCCGGCACTGAACAAAGTGCAACCTGGAGAGAACGAGTCTTTCCTAGGGAATGCCTGTCCCTGATTGTTGAACCTGGACCATTCCTTCGGCACTAAACAAAGTGCAACCTGGAGAGAATGAATCTGCCCTAAGGAATGACTGTTCGGACCATTTCCTAAGGAAACGACTGTCCTGCACCAACCTCCAAAACGGACCATTCTTCGAAACTGCTCACAACTGTGAGCTTCGAAAGAATGACTATCCGACGAGGCGGGCCAGTCTTTTTGAGTAACCCTCAAGAAGAGAGACTGCCCTAGACCATTCCCCATGTTAACCACAATGGGAAATCGTTGTCTATGGTA
>CBVK0100964795.1:0-10227 GCA_900067695.1 Picea abies | reverse complement strand
TAATGAAGATGACAACAATATTCCAAATTATTCATCATCATTTCAATATAGAGTTTTCTTAGATTCTTTACAGGCTGGAATTCATTAAAAATCAAACCTTAGGAAAATAAAAAAATGTAAATAAAACTAAAATGAGTAACCAAAGTCAGCAAAAAAAACACTCAATAAAGATAAAGGGAAATAAATAACAGTTGCAAAAAAAAAATCTAATCAACAAGATGCAAAGAAAACATATACAAAACATAAAGAAATAGAGAAGGTAATGAGTTCTTTCAACCTAGAATATGAACTAATTAAGATCAAAATTCCTATCCCTTTGTTAGAAATTGCAAAAAATCCTATCTATAGAAACAAATAATGAAAATAATTGATTGTTATATTACAACAGCACAACCGGATACACTAAATATACAAGATGAAAGGCCCACTATAATGTTTGGTCCTCACATTGATGAAAGGGGAGAAGAAGTGGCACCATTTTATATTTCCTTGACAATTCATGAACATCTTTTACACAATTTCATGCTGGATTCAAGAGCTTCTCAAAATTTAATTCCAAAAATAGTTATGGAGAAGCTAGGTTTATAAATCTCAAGACCATATCATGACTTGTATTCTTTTGATGCAAGAAAAGTTCGAAGTTTAGGGATGGTTAAATATCTTGAAGTTCACTTAGCCGAGATACATGTAAATTTTTTTTTGATGGATATAGTTGTGGTAGGTGTTCCTGTAAACTATGGAATGCTTTTATCTAGATCATGGGCAAGAAAACTAGGTGGCTCATTAAGAATGGATATGATGTATGCCATAATTCCAGTTTTTGGTGGAGAGACTAAGAGACTTTATAGGGATTTAGGGAAACTAAATTTTCTTACATTGTTAGTGATCCCAATCACCCTAATAATTATCTTGTCTATTCAAAAGATCAAGATTTGGGTTGTTTCATTTTATCTGTAAGTGATGAACCATTTCTTTTTACAAAAAATGTAAACGTTTATTTTTGTGAAAATAATGAGCTTGAAGAGGGAATATGGAAAATGAATTTTGATGGAGACTCCTCCTCGAAAGGAGATGGGGAAGATATACTTATAATTTCACCTTCTGACAAACTCTTTCCATTTTCTTTTAGATTGTAGGTTGAAGCAGATTCCACAAAAAATGTTTGTGAATATGAAGCATTAGTGTTACTAGGTTTAGAAGTTGCTATGAGGATGAAGATTCTGAATCTCTCCGGGAACAAGATTTTGGGGACCATTTTTGGGAACTACATAGGAGAAAAATATGCCAACAGAGTTATAGGTTGGTCAAGGATCAACGTGCACAAACGAAGAAAAGACAGTTTTCACACTTTTTCACGTAGGGATCAACATGTGCAAAAGAATGAAAACCATTGGAAGCCATTAGGCATTTTGGGTCCATCAATATGGGTTAAAACCCATTGTAATTGTATAAATATGTAAGGGTTTTTGTTGTGGTAAAGTTCCCCCTACAAAAAGGTGAAACCCCCGCTTGGATCAAGACCCCTCTTGATCCAAGAAAAAAGAAAACAAATGGTGAACTACTTTCCTCTTAGACCTATTTTGACAATTAGAATGAGAAGGAAGAGATGCATGACTTACCTTTTTATGACAGTTGTCCTTGCTGCTCCAACCTTTGACCTTGATGTCTAAGGTCCTAGGCACAAGAAAATACCTACAGAGAACAAAGATAAACCTCCTTCTTCCACACTATATTGCTAAGTGAAAATAGATCTAGATGAATTTAACAACAATAGACATGCATACACTTGAATGCATAAACATGTGAGGAATATGTCAATTTATGTATTGATAAAAATACAACAAAATGGAAGCACTTACAATATCAATTTTGACTTTGAAGCAACTCCTCCAAGCTCTCCTTTCCATCCCCTTGGATATCACACAATCAAAGTATGTGTTATAATTAAAACAATATTGAGAGGTGGGGGAAATCAATATTGTATCAGATTTATTAATTTTCTTCACAACACAGAAAACACATTACACCATAAATTTTACGTGGAAACCCAATGCAGAAGAAAACCACAAAATATCTTTCTTTATGTTATTCTACAAGCACTAACATACAATTTACAAGTATTCATCTTGATAGGCACCCACCTATCGCAAATAATGAGGACACCAATCTTCTCAAGAACCAACCTATCACAAATCAAGACACCAATCCTCTCAGGAACCAACCTGTCGCATATGAGGACACCAATCATCTATGAGGTTCAACTCACACTAGCACTACCCTACCACCTTGAAATCAGTGTAATAAATATTTTTACAGAACTGAACTTTTCTCTACAAAAAACAATCTAATAAGTCTCTGGTTTAGTTGATTTGAATAGTTAGTAATCCTTTTTCTTCTCTTTTTATCTACGCCCTAAATCAAACAAAGCACATCCTTATTTATACTACTTTTTCCTAAGTTCCCCTTCATGTATGTGGATGCATAAAAATTACTTTGTGGACAAAGTTTGACCAAATCAAACTTCTTTCGGTTACACTCATGTATAAATAAAGTATGTGGATGCATGACAGTTACATTGTGGAGATATTTTGACCAAATCAAAGTCCAGTTAGTTATAGGTGGAAACACTTTTGTTTTGGACATTTTGACTAACAAAAACAGACCAAATCTTTCTTGTTTTACCAAATCAGTCATTATCGTAGTAATTCACATTCTCGTTTACAAGGCATCTACTGCATGGATAGAATAAGGGCACAATATATTGATCACAAGTCTTCAACATGTCGCACTTTCCTTAGAGCATACTCACCTAGTTGTTCCACAAGATTATTAGCTCTCCCTGGTGACTCCAAATTTTTACTCATCCCATTGCATTGCACTCTGTCACTTATCTCTTTTCTCAAGGAATCCTACGATATTTTCACATCCTCTGTAGCACAAACATCAGTTGATTCAGTCCACAAGTGCGGATAAGGAATTTTTTCACAGTCTACTTTACTTCTTAACTGCGTCATAGGTCATCCTCTTGTTCCACATGCACTCCTAGGAGACTCAATCACATTCATTATTTCTTTTGCGTTATTAATCCCTTCTTCCTTCAATCCTTCTAAGAATTTATGTTTTCAACCTTTCACGATTTATTCTAGGATTTTGATTTCATGTGGATTTGAAATAGTATAGTGGAAAGAATCCTTCCATGCACTTTCTCTTCCTTTGTAGATATAATCTTTCCATGCAATTCCTCTTCTTGTGCACCATACATCCTTCCATGCAATTCCTCTACCTTTGCACCAAATTTTCACCATATTGGTTGTGCACCATGTTGACATCAATGCCAACATATGCTCAACAAACTCCCCCATTGTCATTGACGACAAATCTATTGTTGAGTTTCTCCCCTTGTCAGTGTGTTCCTCTGGGATTCACTCTCCCTTGTTGTATGCTCCTCTTTTCCATAGCTCCTTTATTTTTCTCCCCCTTTGACATCAATGGAAAATGGATTTTCCATGTTGACTATGCACATCCTCAGAGTGACTTCCCCTATTTGAATGTTGTATTTCGTACTGCTCAATTTTTTGTGTTTCTCCCCCTAAGGCCAAACAAGTCTTTCAACAATCTCCAACCTATTATGAAGGTTATTCACCTTAATAAGGAGTGGGAAGGACTCCCAGCTTCTCTCTGAGCTACTCAAAGGAGTCCCTAGGTAATGGATTGATAAAGATATATGTGATCTGTTATTTGGGATGAGCATATTCTAGTTTAACCACTTGATCGTGAACTTGCTCTCTGAGAAAGTGATACTTAATGGGTATATGCTTAGTGTTGTAGATTAAAATGATCCTTTAATTTTTTTTCAATTTTTTCTCTAACCTTTATCATTTGGCTTCTATCTTTCTCATATTGAAGGAATCCTTAGTTCGAAACGACTTTGCTATTATCACCATTTTCATCAATTAATTAATCATTTTCCTTAGTTCATGATCATGCTATTAAAATTAAACTCTATCCCATCCATTTTCCATGATTAAATTATCATTTATTTTTGGTTACCATAGGCCATGTGTCAAGTATATTGGTTTTGGTCATTAACTTAAACCCTATATTTAACACCTACCAAACCATACCTAACTAAAACTAAACTTCCTATTAAGTCAAATAGAAATATTATGAAACTTTATGACTTAGACCTACCAAAAATTATAATCAAATTTTATTTGATTAGTTTGGTTGTTGAACATTGAAAATATATGTATATATTAATCAAAACTAATAATATGGTGAATATAGATTGCGATTATCTTTTTAATATTACTAGTATATCTCATTAATTACACAATCATATATGTGCATTATACATTAATAACAATAAATACATGCATTAAATATATTAATGCATGAACATATTACATTGTATATTATATTATGGTTTGTATATAGTATAATAATAAAAACATATATGTATTATACATTAATAACAATAAATACATGCATTAAATATATTAATGTGTGAACATATTACATCGTATATTATATTATGATTTGTATAATAAATACAAACATTAAATATCTTAATGCATGAACATATTACATTCTATATTATAGTATAGTTTGTATATAATATGATAATAAAAACATATATAATAAACTAAATGCATATATAATGTAATGATATATATACTAGATATATTATTTAATATTGAATATTATTACACATTTGTTATTTATATGAATTAATTACAGGAATGGAACATCTTGAAAATGAAATGCCAGACTAAAATATGCAAATTAAACTATCTACTATTCTTCATCACATTGAAATTAATTGTGATTCCAATTCAATGTGTTTAAAACATATCTCAATATAATCCTGGTTACCTTCTATGTTTTTCTTTATGGGAACAAAGTCCAACTCTAAATTAATTGCAAGTTTAACTCCGAATTTAATATCCATGGTAGATCTCGACTAATGTGAGACTATTGGATCCATCGGACAACATGAGCACATTTCAAGACTGTGTACTTTTCAACTCAAATTTATTAAGGATTGTTGATAGAAAAGTTTATTGGCTCTTGGGATATGTGTAAACCAATTTTATTTTATAAGTAATATTGGGTAGGATTTTTATTCTTATGCCTTTATTTTCAAGCGGGATAAAAGAGTTTGAGATTAAAAATGAATATGGTAGTCATTGGTTAGTTGTTTTATGAAATGGTTTTTTTTGGTAGGAATCAACTATTTTACAGGAATCACTATTTTTTGTTGTTTAAAATTCATTTTTGAATGTAGAAATGGATTCCATATGTTTGAATTCTACAGAAATAATCACTCAAATTTACTAACCCAACAATTTTTCGTCAGATTTAGGAAAAATATCCCCTCAAAAAATCATCATTTCTTAAAATACAACTATGCATATTATCACTTGGGTTATTCTCATTGAGAAATCTTATCTTTATCAAATCTAATATAATTTTATATTTGGATTTTACATTTTGAGTAATTTAAAAAAAACAAAATTATTTTTTGAAAACCCTTAATTTCTGGAAAACCTAACTCATTATTGTTATTTGAAATAATCATTATTGTCATTTGAAATATTTTCTTGATTAAAATTGTTGTTTTAAAATTTTATTATATTATATTCAATCTTAAAAAAAAAACAAGGATAATTATTTTCGTGTGAAATCCTTATTATGAAATATTTATTGGAAAAATGTTTATTTTCTTTCGGTGATATTAACCTTTGTGTGAGGTTGATTAATCAACATGTAATGGAATAAGTAATGTGAATGAGATAATTCAATTAAATATAAAGTAGAAAGAAACACAGAATGAGAAGAATGAAACGGAACTAAATGTGAATGCTGTTTAAATAAATTGTTTTTTCAAAACTTTTCCATGATCTTGTGCTTACATAATTTAATTTTGTCAATAATGCAAATTTGAATTTATATAGATTTAGTTATTTTGAAAACATTCTTCCATCCTTTATCATTTTACATAAGCTCAGTTTAAAGATTGATTTCATTTGAAATTTACTAATGCAATAATTTTGTAAAAAATATTTCTTAGTTATTTTCTTATTATTATTGTTTGATCTCATGTTTATTTTAATGTGCAAGTTTGAAGATTGGATCAGAATTAAAAGTATTCAAGGAGTCGATGACATTTTGATCTCTTTGCATCAATATGTACATTAAAAATGGCATACTATGCGGTCTTTTATTACAACAAAAATTAGAAAGATTATTTTAATGTGAAAGTTTGAAGATTGGATCAGAATTAAAAGTATTGAAGAAGTCAATGACATTTTGATCTCTTTGCATCGATATGTACATTAAAAATGGCATGCTATGCGGTCTTTTATTCAAACAAAATTAAAAAGAATAGCTGGGAATAATTTTTTATTTTTATAAACCATGAAACTTATGGTTTTTAAACTTTCTTTATACTTTTCCACCTTTTATAACTAAAGTAAGTGAGAATTGTATTTAATTATTTTTCATATTATTGGAAAGTAGTTACATCAAGAAAGTTGGAAGTTATCATTGGATAAGAATAAAAGGAAGCTTTCAAGAGTTAGAAAAGGGGATGGAAATTTTGGGCGAACTAGAAGGTTGCTCGCTCAGAGCATGATGAGGCCAAATTAATTAAATTAATTACAGCAGATCAGAAAATCAACGTTTGGATTCACCTCCAACACTGCATATTTCGTCTTTTTTTTTTATCTGTTTATGTAATTTCCTTTTTAATCAAATAATTTTATTTTTTTCGTGGATGTAATCTTTTCATGATATTGTGCAGTTAATAAAGGATATTTGCTCATTTCTTTATGGTTGTCTCTGAATATATGTTGAATAATAATTATGATTTACTCATCCCTTTTGATTATTATTTTAACTGGTTTAGGGTTTTGTGTAGAATGTTTCCTTTAACTACTTTATAATAGGTTTACTATTTATTATTACTTATTCATATTGAAGAGCATGCTATTAAAAAATCAATATTGTGTAAGGATTCATTTATTTTGTTCAGTTGGGAAATTTGGGAAAAATAGTCAAAATATTTTTATGCATGCAGTTGGCTTTGCTTAATTATATCCATACACGTTCTTCTTACTAGTTGTATGTAAGATTGCATAAGATTGCATGTCTCATTTATTCTCTAGTTTGTATTAAGATTGCATATTAAAATATTGTTCTAACATAACTTAGAACAAATATATATTTTTGTGACAAATAGAGGGTTACCAACTTTGGCTCAAGCTTCAACTTGAAACTTGAAAGCCTAAAGAGGACAAAGGTTTCTAAAGGCCTCTTTGGATGCCTTGACATTGTTACCTAGCCAGGGGAAATTTTGAGGAACAACACTTAGTTTTAGAGTGTTGAACATGATTTCTAGAGAGATTAATGGAACTTGTATTATCACGCATGACGGAAATAGGTTGATCACAAGGAACTTGAATATACTTGAGATTGGTATTTATACATAATACTTGCGTACAACAGGATGTTGCAGCTATATACTCTGCTTGAGTTGCAGAAAGGGAAATGGAAGCTTGTTTCTTGCTGAGCTAGGATATTAAACAACTGCTGAGGAATAATGCACCTCCACTAGTGATTTTTCTTCCATAAATAATTCCTTCCCAATCTGCATCTGTATAAGCTCTGAGAACAATCTGTTTCTTTTTTATACAATAATCCATAATCAATAGTTCCTTGCAAGTACCTGAATATTCTTTTGACTGCAAGAAAAAAAGTTTCCTTGGGATTGGATTGAAACCTTCCTACCAAACCACCAAGTTGCATGAAGTCAAGCCTTGAAGTTGTGAAATAAAGTAAATTTCCTATCATGGACCTGTACATGGTTTGATATTTTTCTAGAGCATCGTCGTCTTTGTTGAGTTTGTAACTGGAAGTCACGGGAGTGCTTACTGGTGCACAGTTTTCCATGCCAAACTTCTTCAACATTTCCTTGAGATATTTTCTTTGGGAAATAAAAATTCCTATTTATGGTTGATGAATCTGTAAACCAATAAAAAATGATATTTATCCTAACATGGACATCTCAAACTCTTGTTGCATTGCAAATACAAACGTTTTACTCATTACTTCAATTTTTCTACCAAAAATAATATCATCAACATATACTATAATAATTAACAGGTCATTACTTTCAGCCTTGATGTATAAGTTGTTATTATTCATTCCCTTTTTAAAACCTTGATGGTATATATGTACCTATCAAGTAATACCAAGCTCTTGTAGCCTATTTGATCTCATACAAGCATTTTTTTAATCGACAGACGCAATCCTTTTTTTTCACTTAGCAGAAAACCTTCTGGTTTCTCCACATAAACTTGTTTTTCAAGGTATCCATTCAAAAATGTTAATTTGGCATCCATTTGGTAGTCTTTGAATTTTTGGTAACATGCAAAATCCAAAAACATCCTGATAGCTTCAATTCTTGCAACATGGGAAAAAGTTTCTTCAAAGTTCGCTCCTTTGACTTGATCATACCATTTGCATACCAATATGGCCTTGTTCCTCATTATCTGTCCATATTCATTTAACTTGTTTCTATATACCCATTTAGTGTTAATTACACTCTTTTTATTTGTCTTGGAACAATATCCCACGTCTTGTTTTTCTCTATTTGCTCTAGTTATTCATTCATGTCTTTGACCCAACGATCATCTTGATTCACTTGTGAAAATTTTTGGGGTTCATTCATGGATAACAATGGAAAATTTGCAGAGCTAAGTGTACTTACAAGTTTTCTTCTGGTTTGTACACCTACTTCGTTGTTTCCAAGAATATGACTATATGAATGATGTTTTTGAACATACCTTGATGGGGTGTTTGGTTGTGATGTCTCCCTTCTCTCTTATTCCTCAGAATCCACTTGTTCCTAATACTCATGCATTCCATCTCCTTATGGTTCATTTCTAATTGGTTCATCATAGGAATTATCATGGTGTTGATGTCTCTCTGGATGAGATGGTCACTCATCTACCTTTACATATATACTGTCAACTATTTTTCAGAGTCTTTTTTTGTAGCACTTGTATCCCTTACTTCTGGAGGATTATCCTAACAAGATATGTTCAGTAGCTCTAAAATCAAACTTACCAAGTTGTCTTCATTTATTTTAATGTAGCATTTGATTCAAAAAACATTGAAGTGTTTTATTAATGCTCATCTACCATGCCATAGCTGATAAGGGGTGTTATCATTGTTTACTCTTATGTGTGATTTATTGATAATGTCAATAGCAGTTTGAACAACTTCTCCCCAAAAGGTTTTCGGTACTTTTGATTCATCAAGCATGGACCTGGCCACTTCCTAAATTTTGTTTTTCATCCTCTCTACTACTCCATTGTGTTGAGGGGTTCTAGAAATCACAAATTGTCTTTTGATCCCATGCTTTTACTAACATCTATTGAATTCATCATATGTGAATTATACTCCTATGTTTGATCTTAGGAACTTTATTTTTAAATCCATTTCATTTCCTACCTTTTCTTTGAATATTTTGAATTTTTCAAATGCCTCAAATTCATGCTTCAACAATCCAACCCAGTTCATTTTGGTATAGTCATCAATCAACAAAATGAAATATCTTTCACCTTAAGGTGATTGGGTAACAATGGGGCCACAAAGATCTGTATGAATCATCTCAATAGGTTGAGTGGTGGAGTGTTCACTTTCCTTGCATTGAAATCTTGATTTATTTCCAAACTAACATGACTTATAGACAATATTCTCAGGTTTGGAAATTTTGGGCATATCTCTCACATCATATTTTCTTTCTAACTTAGAAATATGATTAAAACTAAGATGGCCTAGTCTTTTGTGCCAAATCCATCTCTCATCAGTTTTACCAATGAAACATTTTTCTTTTCCTTTTTCTAGAATATCCACATTTCTTGAAGTTCTAACTATTGGGTATCTGTTATATTATTTGCATGAGTAGTAGTGTCTGTGTTGCATTGGGGGGGAAAATCCCCCGCATGGGGGTTCAGGGCAACGCCCTGGCAAATTTTTTTTTGCATCGGGAAACATGCGACATTTTTGGGTGGTTTTTCGGCACATGGTTTTTGTCGATGGTTTTCTATTTTCAATTAAGGAATTAGGGTTGTTGACTAATCCATGTCATTGGGTTAGGGTTTTGGATGCCGTTGGATCCTATATGTATATTGTATTGTAAACAATGTATCACTATGA
>CBVK0100964794.1:0-10227 GCA_900067695.1 Picea abies | reverse complement strand
GGGTCTTTCTTCAAGGGTTGACATCAATGACAACCAACCTTAATCAACATATTCCTTGCTTCCTCTATCTATTATCTTGTTGTTTCCTCCAATTGAATTCCAACCATTTATTTTCCTCAAAAATATTTCCAAACACTTCCTTGTTCTAGTTCTTGATTTGGAACTTGATGTGCTTGAGTTTATGCTGAAATTGATACATTTTGGTGCCATCCAAATTTGTATTTTCAAACCACCAAGTTTCAATGTTCTGCATAAAGTCCTGATGGTCCATCCAAAAATTTTCTTATTGGAAAGGCTTTGGTCGAGGAATTATTTTATCCTCTGAGGAAAGGCTGATTGACGGATGATATGAGTCAGAGAAGGGGATGAATTCCATCAATATTGCTTCTTGATATTGAAACAATGCCTCAAAATTCAAAAATCTATCTAGCCCAACATAGATTTTTTTGTCTTCTCTTCTTTTGTTGCTCCAAGTAAATGGACCATTAATAGTTTGGATATCTATTAGTATGAAATTCTCCCTCCAAATGTTTGATCCCTCCATTTTTCTCTAGGAGAAAATTGATCATATTAAAGTCACCCCAAAGCCTCAGTTGAGATGGGGCATTAGCATGCCATACACATTCAAGTTGAACCGTTGGGTTTGAGATCCTATCTCAACAAAGCTAATCATTAGGATTCTCAGAATGTTGGAGAAAAACACCATTCTCCATTTCCCTGGATCCCACAAAACAACCAAGCCTCTTCAAGCTCCTTACAAATCAACCACTTCTACTTCATAATATTTCCAAACTTTCTTTGTGATTTTAACCATCGCCTGCTTATAACACTTTGTTTCTTAAATTAGAAAAACCTCTTATTTTTCCTATGCAATTCTTTTTATTAACATTACGTGTTTGGATGGGGCATTCATACCTTGGACATTCCATGAGATGAGATTCATAATAAAACTTTTGTTGGGTTTGGAAATATCTTTCCGAAAAGCTATTGGGCCCGTGATATGGTTAAATTAATGATGATAATTAGATCCTTTTTGATCGATAGTATATGTATATTTTACTATTTTGAAGAAGTTTTGAAGGATTCTTGTATCCAATTGCCATAACTTATACCAGGTATGTATGATTAAAGTTTTGTGATGATTTCAAGTATAATTCAGCACGATTTAATGATTTCAAAGAGTTCATTCATGATCTTTGTGTCACAGGGAAAAATTGCGAGCCATTTTTTCATCCGACACTCTGTTCGATGCTCCATCCAGTACTATTACAGGTAGCTAACTTAAATATTAAATTGTGGGAGCATGAAGTGGAACCTGAAAAATGCGGCACTTGGGTTTTGTGCATAACATGCCCAATTAAGTCCCACATGGGCCATTTTCTGAAATTCGGAATGGATTGAGAGCAGTTCCTGGTTTTCAATTCTACATCTGGTACTCCATCCGACACTCTATCCGGCACTCCATCCTACACTAAAACCATGGGTGATTTGGCGGTTTCATATCGACGACAAGTGATGGGAAAATCAAAGACATAGATTTTCTTCATGCTTGTGGCCTCAAACTACTGAGCTTCTAACAACTAAGATTTGGTTGTTATGTTGGGTGATTATTGGCTCACCTTCTTTCTAGAACCCACCATCGATTAAAACACATTTAATGTAATTTGTTGTTTTTAGAGGAGTTCGACCCTCCCAGTAATCAACATATCAGTTGTTGAACCTATAAATACCACCTCAGTGGTCAGATAAAGGGAGTTAGAGATAAAATAGACAATTCAACTCCGTTTTGTTATTTTTCATACATTTTTCTAAAAAATGTGTAAAGACAACGTTTTCAATTTTAATGGTGAATTAGTGTTGTTGAAGCTCGTGGTTCGCCTTTGAAGAGTAGCCACGATTTTTTGGGGGGGGCTACTAGCAGTCTGGGTCAATATTTAGTTAGTATGCTTGTGAATTGAATAATGTAGTTGTCATTTTTATTCATTTCCTGTACATGTGTTCTTATCTTTCTTACTTACTGTGTAATTATTGTTTATAGATTAATTGTTTCAGTTTCTTGTTGCAGGTTTCTTATGAAGAATAGTTAATATGCCATGTCTTTCTAACTAAATAGGAAACAACTTAAGCTTAAGCCACTAACCCTTGTGTGATTAGATGATAGTTAGAATTTATGAATGCTGAAATAGAGTTTAAAACAAAGTTAAAACTGAGTTTTTAGTTTATGGTTTCTTTGGCAAGTTTCAGTGGACGGATACTTGTTAGTTTGTTTATCTAATTGTTGTTTAGTTTTGCTCATTTAATTGTTAGTTAGTTTGCTTATTTTCATATGCAGAAATAGTATTTAATTTCTGTTTTATGAATATTTCCTCTTTTGCAATTTGAATTGTTAGAATAGAATTAGTTCAGTTTATTTTCATGCAATTTCCTTTTCTAGATTTAGGTTGCAATTTCAATTCAAAGTTGATTATTGAATTTAGATTTCAGTTATGAATCTTAGTATGAATTTGCTTAATTTATATAGAATGCAATTGAATTTACTAGAATAGTGTTTCCATACTGTTGATGATTAATGTATGATTGAATAATCACATGGATATGCATGATAGTTGATGGTGTTTCCATAATGGCTAAGTTTTCACTGGATTGCCTAATTCACACTTTTCACTTTGCTATCAAAGTCAATATCGAGATTATCCCTCTTGAATTATTGATCATTGTTAAGTGTCATCATGATATCATAAGACACCAGAGACATAACCATCAACACTATATTTGAGTTTTCTTGCTTTCATAGAGTAGAAGATAGTTTTCTTTCTTTCATAGATTAGAAGATAGCTTCCTTACATTTGTAAGATAGATAGTCTTTTTTATTTGGTAGATTAAGGAATAGTTTTCTTATCATAGGTTAACGATTAGTTGTTAATTCCTTTTAATGTCGTAATGCTTTCAATTTAGTAGATTTTCTTTCATAAATTAGAAGTAATTGTGAAGTTCAATTTAAGAATAGAGTTCACTTTCCTCTTATCTTAATTAGTTGCTTATTGATTAGTTTACTTGTTGTAGAAGTTATCATAGCTTAGTTAGTTGTTTTCTTACTTGCTTATTTGCTTTAATAGAGTAGTTTCTTGCTTGTCTATTTTTATTTAATAGGGTAGTTTCTTGCTTGTCTATTTTTCTTTGATAGGGTAGTTTCTTGCATATTTATTTTCTTTTATAGGATAGTTGCTTATTGAGTTTGAGTAGGTTAACTAAAGTGGTTTGTTGTTGTTATTTCTTATTAGGTAGATAGTTTGCTTTTGTTTATTGTCATGATTAAGTTAGTTTGTTTTAAGTAGGGTTTTGATTTTCCTTCTTAGGACTATCCATCGATCCTTTGTTCAAAAGTTACTTAGGTTACATAGTTTAAGTTTCTTAATAGGGTTTTATCATTAGTAGTCTTTGCTTGAGTAGATTAGCCCTTCAATATCCCGCTTCCTTAGTTAAACTATACTACCAGCCTTTCTACCTTGGCATATATATTGCTACAACTCTATGTTCACTTACCCTAGGTTGACAATTTAATTGAGGATTTTTAGTGTGTTTTTAGTGCATATAAAACACCCATCATTTTTGGCGCCATTGCCGAGGAGTTGTCTCAAGGTAGGAAATAGTTAGGAATTAGATCATTTCTAAAAATTAGCATTAGTTTGGTGGAGGAGGAACTTTAAGATGAGAGGTAAGAACCCATGCCTCTGCTATAGAAGGTTTCCCCAAACCCAATGGTAGTTTTTTTTTTCTTTCATAAACAGACCTAGAGACCCAAAAGGTAGATACATTAAATCCAAATCAGATATTTCAACCAAGGTTCCTTCCTTTCTTTCCAAGGGAAGGAACATTCCACTCATAAGCTCCATAAAACGACACCAAAAAACATGAGATAGCTCAACCCAAAGAGCTAAAGCAGTCTCTGAAGAGACTAAAATAGAGAGCACTATAGAACAAAAATTTGAAGCATCAATAATAATGGGACAGGAGGCAAGACCACTCGAGCTCTCTGAAGAACCAAACAACACAACCTTTGTTTTCTTACCACCACTAGGAGAATGAATTTGAAGGTGACCATTAGTTTGGAAGAACTCTCTCAAATCCTAGCAACATCTGGGAATCTCTTCTTTTTAGGACGAACACATATTGACAATAGTCAAGAACTTGTCTACCTCTCCAGAAATATTAGAAGAATCAAGGTCCTATGAGATACAAAATGATTTTCCTTGCCAAAATGCTAAGGAAGATGAAAATTTATGGACTACACCCAGTGGAGAGCAATCATTAAGACCTAAGAGTGAGGAGTTCTCAACATCCATCTTAGCAGATTCTTTATGTACTTCAAAATCAATCATCTAGAAGAAGAGGATCTGCATAGCATGATGAAGGAGAACATAGAAATTATTGTTGATAAACATCAAGATTACATTGAAATTTGGTTTCAAGAGGTCATCAGGCCACAATACTATTCTCTTCTTCAACACCTTCTGATGCCAAAACAAGTAGGTTCATTGGTTCTTCATATCCAGGTAATCACTGCAGTAAATTTTTCATATATGGATGTGAGCATGTTTCTTATCTTGCTCCGCACATGGTTACATTGGAAGAGTTCTTACACTTGAATAAAGATTTTCCCTTTCTTTTTAGGTAGGGTAGGATAGTAAATAAAAGATTCATGTTGTTAGTTTAGCTTAAAGTTTAATGCAACCTCATTTTACATTTTGTTTTAATAAAAAAACTATGAGATACATGTTCCTATGACTTGATCTCATTGATCTCATTAGTTTATTATATTTTAGAGAGTGGTTTTTGCAAATAGTTTTAGAGATCATTGTAGGTATTTATATCACCAAGGGTAGACAATTCCAAGGAAATATAAAAGAAGGATTTTCTTCAAAAACGTTGCTATATTTGAACCTCGTTGTCTGCTAAGCATCAAATGAATAATGACTTACTGTAATTAGCCATATTTTTGCAAAGACTTTCATCTTCTTTTTTTCAAGGCATCTTAAACAACAATTGCCTTTGAACCTTCACCACTATATAAGGAAGTGACACTGTAAACATCAAGCTTAGAGGTCTCTCATACAATTTCTCTAAGAAACCTCAGTAAGTGAGCAAAGTATCTTTATTAGAGAGTAACAAGGAGGTCTGATTAGCAGTTAGTCATGGAAACATCACAATAACTTACAAAAGAAGAAAGTGAGTTGAGCCTAGAGATACCTTTCTATTCTTTCTCAATGGTACCATCCACTACACACTAAATAGCTTGATTATATCATATCTTTAGATAGACCATGTCTGCTTAAGTACCCCTTACATTAGGACAATCACTAAAGAATATAACGAGAAGTCATCCTCTAACATAAATACCATCACAATTGAGAAACAAAAAAAGAGTTGTTTTCAGAGTTGTCCCCCCATCTTCTTGCACAAAGCAATCTTATACTAAAATATTAAAAGATGGAGGGCCAGTCTCTGAGGGTGTAAGAGGCTAACTCGTCAGGATACTGAACAGGTATGCTGGAAGTAGGTACCGGCCTGTGCTATGACTAGGTAAATCCACTAGAGTACTGAACATGCTTGCTGGTAGTGGGGAATTCTATCTAGCGAGGATGATAATCTGACAAAATATAAATAATAAATTTAAACTTGTCCTGATGTGCGACATTACTTGTAGACAAAGCTGACATGAAGTATGTATGGTTAAGCTAAGGTTAATGAAATCCATAAACTTGCCATTGGGAACTAACTCTGAGACTATCTTAAAACTCTCTTGCCTACCTATTCTTATCTATATATAGGATCTCTTATCCTATAGGTGGGGCCATCTTTTAACCGTCTCGTCAGACCAATCTGTGAAATTTATCTCTACACTTAACAAGCTGTAAATCTTCGGCTATTGGGAGAACTTATTGGTTCCCTATATTTTTTATTGTGAGGTGTCACAATACTTAGGTGTGGGGGAGGGGTTCATAAGTTGACAAATGATAAGATTTCCTAAAAGAAATAAATCTTTGTAAAAAATTTTGTGTGTTGTTTTCATAATATAGGCTATTATATCAGCAGTTATTTTATTTTTGAAATGTTAATTTCCTGTGTGTTATAAACTATTGTACATTTCCTTAACAGACCACTTAACTAGTTTATTTTCGTTACAAACTGTTCATTACAGAGTTATGATTACATGCCTTATATAATGTGAGATATAGGAATGGATTGTGTGAGCACGATGGAAAAACAAATAATAATGGAACACTCTTAGCCTACCTCAGCTCCTATTCACTGTGTTCCTAGCCTCCGAGGAATCAATTTCCTCAACCACAAAGCTCCCAAGAGTTGGATACCGTTGGTTTAAACACCACCAGTTGCCAGGAGCAAGCTATAAATAGGGTTTTCAAAATGGAATTTCAAAAAATCTTTGGAGCTAAGGGATACTCCAAAGAGCGGATAAAAGAGGAGCTAATCAACCCTCTTATAGTCATCACCAGATTGATCACATGTGAAGGTAGATATTCTGTCTTTAAAGCCTTTCACTTTCGATTATTAGCTCACTTTCAGTTTAATAAGCCATTGAATTTTCCCTTTTACTTCTTAAAGAGTCTCGAGAAGATGTCTTCCCAAGTAAGAAAGAATGTAACTAATCCCCATAACAACTTATTTCACCATGGCCTTATTAAACTAATTGTCTTAGACAAATTGGGGAAAACGTGGGATGAGTTCATTTACCAATTTGCAAACCCTCATATTAAAATCAAGACTAGCAAGAAGACACTTGATCTAGGGACTATTACTCCACCCAAACCCTCATGCTCAAGCTATTCCTTTACCAGACCAAAAGTCCAAGAAACTTGTTGATACCCCTGCAGCCTCATCAGGAAAGAAGACCAAGAAGCCTATTGACAATTCATGGCATGAGGACATGCCATATCTTCGGTCTCGGGGGAGTTTCCTGAGATAAAAAATGCTAAGCACTGCCCATTTGTATAGTAAACCCATGAGAAGAGGAAGTAGGATTTCTGTCAAAATTCTGTCATACTGTCTTTTCACAATGTCTTGGGATATTATATCAGCAGTTGTTTGTATTGGTATGATAAATTTTATATTGTTGAAATCATTGTGTGTGTTATAATCTTGTTGTGAATTTTTATTTTTATGCTATAGAAGATTGTTTATACTTAACTACTCTTTGTGACAAATACAGAGCGATAAAAACTGCTAAATACTTACTGCCATCAGTATTACAAGCTTATGAAAAGAGGAACAATTGTTTGAATTGTTACATATCAATGACAGCCAATAAAAATTCTCCTCTTCACCATGCCTACCAATACAAACCAAGCCTTTTGTTATTATCTGTCAGTTCTGTCAATCACCAGTGACCAAATTTACTCTTTCATGTGATTGATAGGGTTATTAGTTCAAATTGTTATATTTTCAAAATAAAATTTGAGATCTCTTGGTTGTAAAATTCTCATTGGTGTGTCTAGGTGTCCTTACTACTCCCTCCACTCATCCAATATCATAAATTTTCATCATGGTCATGTCATCATTCCTTGTCATAAATTTTCAAATGTTTGTCTTGGTCAAAGTTCTACTTCAAAATTGGTTTCTGAATTAAGGAAGATGAATTTGACAAATGTGAAATAGTTTTTTGTTAATAATAGACCAAGAAACAAAAACCTCCTTCATTTTATGCACAAGTTTTATTATTTGAGAGAAATTCCCCAAATACACTCTCTATAGGAGGGTTTCTGCACATTTGGACAACTTGACTTCAAGTCAGTTTTTCAGAGGTTTGGAGAAGGCATTTGCAATGCTTGATGGTTCCATTGTGTATCAAACCTCATAAAATTTCCACCCATACCACTTTCATCACAAAAATCCTCTGGGAAGGCCTCCAAAAATCCTCTCAAATACCACACTATGTTTCTGTTGAGAACACGTTGCACTTTTGTAAGTTTTGAGTAACCAACTTCAAGCTTGGATTATGAACAAATGGAAAATTATTTTTGAAAACCGGAGGTTTCTATTCATTAAATAACTAAAAAAAATAACCTCTCTCAATTTTTTAATATACGTTATAGTTTGGGATATATTCAATTCTTTTAGATGCCTAGTTTTTCAGAAAATAAAACACTCTGTTTTTTCTTGTTTTAGTCATGTTTTGTTTTCGTGTTTTCCTAACAACTGGAAGTGAATATTTGAAAAATAAGAGAGGTTTTTATCAAGGACATATTCAAAAAAAAAAAAATCTCTCATTTGTTACACAGGAGTTACTATCTTGTAGTTACATGTGTCACTTTGATAATTATTTTTCACAAAGTTCACCAGGCTAGAATTGTTGCGCTTTTGGGAAGTCACTTTTGGAACTAATTTTGCAGAGGTAAAATTGTTGTTTTCATGTTTCAAAGGATCAATGGTATAATATAAATCTCAAGGATTCCTCACATGTCTTCAACAGCCTCCAAAAACTCCAAACCCTCCAGTTCAAACTTAGAGAGCATGAAACACTGAGTCATCATTTACGCCATGATAATGTTGTCCTACAAGCCAAGATGAATTATCTACAATGTTTGGTTGATGATATGACTGCCACCAATAATAGTCTCTAGATGCAATTGAAACATCACAAAAGGCCCAAGAGAAAATCCCCCGGGCAACAGGGAGAAGCTTCTAAAGATAATCCACCCCCTCCTTCGCAAGTCTAGTCATGTTGGGTGATTCATTTTTGTTTGCAGTGGGACCTGGAAAATCTTAGGTGTAGGGGTAATGTTTGGTCTGTGATATGGTTAAATTAATGATGATAATTAGATCCTTTTTTACTGATATTATATGTATATTTTACTATTTTGAAGAAGTTTTGAAGGATTTGTGTATCCAATCACCATAACTTATACTAGGTATGTATGATTGAAGTTTTGTGATGGTTTCAAGTATAATTCAACATGATTTAATGATTTCAAAGAGCTAATTCATGATATGTGTGTCACAAGGCAAAATTGCAAGGCGTTTTTGCATCTGGCACTTCGTCCGGTACTCCATCCAACACTATTACAGGAAGCTAACTTAAATCTTAAATTATGGGAGCATGAAGTGGAATCTGAAAAATACGGCACATGGGTTTTGTGCATAATGTGCCCAATTAGGTCCTTAGTGGGCCGTTTTCTAAAATTATAAATGGATTGAGAGTAGTTTGTGGTTTTAAATTCTACATCTGGTATTCCATCTTACACTCCATCTGGCACTCCGTCTGACACTCCGTCTTGCACTAAAACCGTGGGCAAGTTGGAAGTTATCATATCGGTGACCAGTGATGGAAAAATTGGATACATGGGTTTTCTTCATGCTCGTGGCCTCCAGCTACTGAGCTTCTAACAACTCAGATTGGGTTTTTGTGCTGGGCAATTATTGCCCGCCTTGTTTCTAGAACCCACCATCGGTTAAAACACATTTAATGTAATTTATTGTTTTTAGAGGAGGTCGACCCTCCCAGTGGTCGACCTCTTAGCTTGTAAATCTATAAATACGACCTGAGTGGTCAGACAAAGGGATTTAGAGAGAAAATAGACAGTTCAACTATGTTTTGTTATTTTTCATACATTTTTCTAAAAAATGTGTAAAGACTGCGCTTTCGATTTTAATAGTGAATTCATGTTGTTGAAACTCGCGGTTCGTCTTTAAAGAGTATCTACGACTTGCTAGGGGGCCCACCAGCAGTCTGGGTGAATATTTAGTTAGTATGCTTGTGAATTGAATAATGTAGTTGTCATTTTTATTCATTTCATGTACATGTGTTTTTATCTTTCTTACTTACTGTGTAATTACTGTTTATAATTTAATTGTTTCAGTTTCTTGTTGCATGTTGCAGGTTTCTTATGAAGAATAGTTAATTTTCCATGTCTTTCTAACTAAATAGGAAACAACTTAAGCTTAAGCCACTAACCCTTGTGTGATTAGATGATAGTTAGAATTTATGCATGCTAAAATAGAGTTTAAAACAGAGTTAAAACAGAGTTTTTAGTTTATGGTTTCTTTGGCAAGTTTCGGTGGATGGATAGTTGTTAGTTTGCTTATCTAATTGTTGTTTTGTTTTTCTCATTTAATTGCTAGTTAGTTTTCTTATTTTCGTATGCTGAAATAGTATTTAATTTATTTTCATGCAATTTCCTTTTCTAGATTTAGGTTGCAATTTCAATTCAA
>CBVK0100964793.1:0-10228 GCA_900067695.1 Picea abies | reverse complement strand
AATGGAGTTGTCAAGAGAATGAACAGAACATTGATGGACAAGGAAAGGAGAATGCTCAGTGGTGTTGGGCTCACACAAGAATTCTAGGTAGAGGCAATCGACACTACAAAATATCTATTGAATATGTCTCCTTCATCGACACTAGTCAAAATGACTCCACATGAGGTATGGTCAAGTAAGAATCCTTCGGTTTCACATCTCAAAGTATTTGGTTGTGATTCATTTGTGCATGTTCCCTAGGAAAAGAGGAGCAAGATGGACAATGAGGCAGTCAAAGAAGGAATGAAAGGATATAATCTCTTGGATCCTGCATCAAGTAAAACAATGTATAGTTGAGATCTAGTCTTCAGAGAATTCGGAAGAAAGTCTGAGCCTGAAGAAACTGTTCAGACCAAGAATAGTTCAGAGAAGGTGCAGATTGAACTGAGGAACAAAGAAGATAATTCAGATGAGTCTACTGAATTAGAACAAGAGGTGGAAGAATAGACCCTGGTTGTGAGGAGGTTAGAAAGAGTAATAAAACCAGTCAAAATGTATAGTCCGCCTTACTTTTGTTCCACATTTTTGTTAACTTCCACTGACGATGAGACCAATTCGGTCGGGGAGGTAGTCGAATCAACAAAGGGAAAAGTCTGGAAGGACACCATGGTCGAAGAGATGGAATCCTTTCACAAGAATGAGACATGGGACTTAGTCAAGTTACCTAGTGGAAGAAATCCTATCGGTAGCAAATGTGTATTCAAGAAGAAGACGAATGCAGTAGATCAAGTTGATAAATTCAAAGCTCGACTTATAGCGAAAGGATATTCCCAAGTAGAAGGAGTCGACTTCAGTGAGATTTCTTCCCCTATTGAAAAATTAACTTCCATTAGAGTACTAATGTCTCTGGCTACAACATTTGATCTGGAAATAGAACATATGGATGTGAAGACAACTTTCCTACATGGGGACCTAGAAGAGGAAATCTACATGAAATGACCTGAAGGATTTGTAGTAAAGGGAAAGAAATATTTGATGTACAAACTAAAAAGATCCCTTTATGGTCTAATTTAATCACCAAGGACGTGGTACCAAAAGTTCGACACATACATCCTTAGTTTGGGATTTGTGAGAAGACACATACATCCTTAGTTTGGGATTTGTGAGAAGCAAAGTTGATCACTTCATATATTCCAAAGAAGAAGGTGGATGTTTCATATATGTAGCATTGTATGTCGACAACATGTTATTGATTAGAAAAAACATGGACCTAATAAGGGAGGTGAAGAAACAACTATCCTCCAAGTTCAACATGAAGAATCTCGGTGCAACGAACTTCATTCTGAGGATGGAGATTAAGAGAGATTGAGCTAATAGAAAGCTCTAGTTGAACCAGATGAAGTATATTGAAACAATTTTGAAACATTTCAACATGTAGGATTGCAAACCTGTGAAGGTGCCAATTCCTGTGGGAGTAAGGCTAATTGTTGAACAATGTCCAAGGATAGAAGAGGAAATAGAGGACATGGCACATTTTCCCTATGCAAGTGTTGTTGGTGGTCTAATGTTTTCAATGGTCTGCACTTGACCAGACATTGCCCGTGTAGTGGGAATGTTGAGTAGATACATGTCGACACCTGGGAAGGAGCACTGAACAATTGTCAAGACAGTATTCAAGTATTTGTGTGGAACAAAAGATTATGCTATATGCTATCAAGGAAAACCTGGAGGTGACAATGAATTAAATGTACATGGCTGTGTTGAGGTTGACTTGGCTGAAGATATGGATCGATGGAGGTCGACCAGTGGATGTGTTCAAAATGTTTGGTAGATCAAATGGATGAGTAAGTGACATGCGTTCGTAGCCCTATCAACAACAGAAGTTGAATACATGACAACCACTCATGGAAAAAAAAAAGCAGTATGGTTGCAAAGGTTGTGTTCATGAATCGAGTTTGAGCAGAAAGATACGAAGATAAGTTGTGACAGTCAAAGAAAAATATTTCTGGAAAAGAACCCAACTTATCATTCAAAGACTAATCACATTGATGTACAATACCATTTCGTGAGAGACATGGTGGAAAGAAACAAGGTGTTGCTGGAGAAAGTAGACAAGTTGGAAAACATAACAGCCTCTTTGACCAAGTTTGTGAGTGTTATGAAGTTCTCTTGGTGCAGAGAGGAAATGGGCATTGTTTCCCTGAGTCTGTGAATGAGAGTTTAGAGTTCTCATTGTCACAACAAAGAAAACAACAAGTGGGAGAATGTTGGATCGTTATATTCTTTGCAGTGAAAGTCAAAGTCGAGGTGGATCGAAAACAAGTCAAAGGTCGAGGTGGTTCAACTAGGTAAAGTTGAAGTCAAAGGTCGAGTTGGTTCGACGTGGTAAAGACATTGACATAAATTCAAAGAGGTCAATCAACAAGAGGTTGACAAGCGGGCGTGTGGCAACCGATTGAATATTGAATGAAGGTCGACTAGTAATCTGACTTGGTAGTCAACTGTAACAAAATCCTGAGATTCGTGGGATTTGTATCCAATGATATTCGTGGATCTGTAACCATTTTTGGGTGCCTTTTATTTAGGGTTTTACCTATTGTAAATACTATAAAGAAGGCATGTTGTAGTGTTGTAAAAGAAAATATTTAGAGAAATTGTTTTAGAGGTTGTTGGTCATGTAGATGTAGGTCAAATTGGCTACAGGTTTGTTATTGTGAAAAGAAAGAGGGTATGATTTCGATGGTGTCTTAGGTGTGGACCAAGGTTATACATGTAACCTTTTATTCTAAATGAATAAGAAAACAAGAGAGCAGAGCACTCAAGGAATGTTGGTTTTCCTAGTTTGGGTTTCCAGGGTAAAATTTCTCTGTACTGTGTTTACTTTGTCATTTACTTTCTTAATTAAATATTTCTTCCTCTCTTCTGCTAAGTTAGCGTGGAAGTGTTCCTCATTTCCTAACATATCATGAACAAAAAAAGTGGCTAACCAAAATTTTGGGCTATGATTATGAGATCATATATAAAAAAAGAAAAGACAATATAGTGGCAGATGTGTTATCAAGACAATATGAGGATGGAGGTTCCCTCTTTGCTTTATCATTGCCAGTTCCTAATTGTATTGAGGAATTTCTATAAGATTGGTCCACCCACCCCACTATATCACAGGTAATTCAACGACTTCAGGATGATCCTAAACCACCCACCGACTACACCTGGTAAGACAATATCCTCTGATATAAGGAGCGCTTGGTTATGTCTCCTACTTGAGAACTCAAGCCCTGAATATTAAATGAGTTGCATTCATCTTCTACCATTGGTCACTCAATATTCCAAAAGACATATGCTCGTGCTCTTCGTTCTTTTTTTTTGGAAGGCATGAAGAAGCACATCCTTACCTTTGTCACCGAATGTGATATTTTCCAATGCAATAAATGTGAAATAGTCAAGAGCCTAGGATATCTCTAGTCATTACCCATTCCAGCTTCTATTTGGACTGACATATCCATGTACTTTATTGTGGGTCTTCCAAAAGCGGGAAACAAGTCCGTCATCATGGTCATGGTAGATCAACTCTCAAAGTATGCACATTTTTGTGCCTTGCCACATCCTTTTACGCCCACTATGGTAGCACAAGTTTTCATTGATCAAATTTTCAAACTGCATGGCATGCCAACATCCATTGTGTTTCATTGATCAAATTTTCAAACTGCATGGCATGCCAACATCCATTGTGTCCAATTGTGACCCAATTTTCACCAGCACATTTTGGCAAGAATTGTTTAAATTACGGGGCACGTAGTTGAAAATGAGCACAACATACCACCCCTAGATGGATGGCCAAACAAAAATTGTCAAGAAATGTTTAGAAAACAATTTGTGTTGTTTTTTCCTTGTATAAACAACATCAGTGGATGCAATGGTTACCCTTGGTAGAATGGTGGTACAACAGTTCCTATCATACAAAAACCAAAATGACACCATATGAAATAGTGTATGGTCGACAACCACCTACATTAACTTCATATCTTCCAGACACATCCAAGGTCCAGGCTATTGATAATTTACTTCAAGGTAGAGAAACTACCCTCACAGATTTGAAGGATAACCTCCACATGCCCCAAAACCGTATGAAGCAATAGGTTGACTAGAAGAGTTATGAACGGGTTTTCCAAGAAGGTGATCAAGTGTTTATCCTCCTCCAACCTTACAAGCAAACCTCCCTCAAATCCCATGGCCACCACAATTTGGCACCCAAAATTTATGGCCCCTATCAAATTATCAAAAGTATTGGTCCAGTTGCCTACAAAATGACACTTCTAGCTACCTCCAAAATACATTTGGTGTTCGATGTCCATTGTTTGAAGAAAGTGGTGGGTCAAAATTTCAGGGTTCAAACCATCATGCCCAAATTAGATGAATATGAATCCATTTGGATACAACCATAATCTGTCCTCAACATGCGTGAGCATCACTTGCGTGGTCTAACTATCAAAGAAGTACTAATCAATTGGCAGGACACGTCTCTAGAAGATGCAACTCGGGAACCAACGACCATACTGAAACAATTTTTTCATCTTCAGCCTTGAGGACAAGGCTGTTATTGAAGGGGAGGGCATGTTAGGATCTGATCCTAACCCCTCTTAGTTGGTTATTAGTTAGAGTGATATATAGTTAGTTGATGACGAAATGACACCAACTGTGGATTATCCGAACAACACATGCGAAAATCCTCACCACAGAAACTTAAAAACAACAATAGAGTGATATATATATTCCATGAAATAAAGGCTAACATTAGTTAATAAGGCCTATTAAATAAATGTGAACAAGTCAATTTAAGAAGACCTGATAGAAGCTTTTGCTTCTAGAAGGATGTAATGTCCCTAATTTGAACTATTTGTAATTGTACATATAGGATGGTGGGACATTGGTACCAATTGTAAATGTAAATGTATATTTAGGCTGGTGATTCGTTGGCACCAAGTTTTGATTTTGCGTCCACCTGGGTAAGTGCGCAGGGATTGTTATAATTTCTGAAACTCAACAGAATTTCCCAGTCCTAAGTGTCCATTGTTGCAACTAGCACACAATACCTCATTCCCCACGCACCTGTCACACCCAAGGAAGTGTGCCCCTTCTTTGCTCACCAGTCCTTCGACTGCCCCACTTCCCTTCCCAAGGTTACCAACAACAGGCTGGACAAGAAGTATCCAATCCCTGGAACTAATGCTCATCACACCAGGGAACAATTCTCAGAACTCTCACTTGGAGAATATGCTCACAGGGTCTGGAAACCACTCCACAACAACCAATCTCTCACCGAGAGAGACTACTCCTTGTCTGCCAAATCGACTCCACAACAGTATAATTTTGGTTACAACCCCACAACGTCTTGCAAGCTTCTCAGGGAAGATAAGGTAATAATCACATTTTCCATTCCGTTCAACCCCCTTATGATCATGGGATATTGCAACATGAATAATAATGCAATCATGCAAAAAATACACTAAGGCTAGCAACATATATTGCATGCCTCCCACTTGACACTTGTCACCTTCAAAAGTAGCTTTAAGCCACTTGGTGACCCATTCCCTACCCTTGAGAACTTAGGATAAAAATATTAATATATCTTACTTAAGACTCACCCCCTTAATATTAATATTCATGATTATATCTACATGGATAGGTGCACTAGCCTATATACGTCCAAGCTCCTAGCCTCATAATCACATAGGCTCTCTAGCCTCCATACATATCGATTCATTCTAGCGCACTAACACTATTTTCATGAATCAAAATCAAAGCCCTAATAACATTCTAAATCAAAGAAAGAACAACTAGCTTTGAACTAACTTTCCGTGTACACTTTGTAATGTATATGGGAATTACACTTACCACTACCCACAAATCGTTGACTTTGATAAAATGATGTCAATATGAATCCTAACCCCTTAAACATTATAAGAAAATAAGATGACCCAACAAGGACACCCTACTTCTTCCTAGCCGATGGTGTTGCAAAATCCTCTCTCAATAGGGAGTAGTCTCACATCAACACAAGGTCCTCACTACCTCTATAGGGAGTAGTCTCACATCAACACAAGGTCCTCACTACCTCTCACCCTACTAGCTCTTATTATCCACCTAGTTCTTCCTAGATAGGATATCCATCATATCATAATACCTTTATGAACATTCTAGATATACACCCTTAAACCTAAAATTGGGAAAATGACATGAATGATCTTGATCCAACACCATGCAATGATGCCAACCCTCTATTCATGGTCCTTTATAGATTTTGCAACCTAATGATGACCCGATACCATGTGTAGAAAGGCATATTTACATTTTATTGCTCATAACCCATATGCAAGTGTTGCACATAGCTATAGTATCATTAATGAATTATCCAAATCACTTGTCGCCATGTCAACCCTCGAGGTCATCCAAACATGTCCTTACCAAAAAAAGGCCTTATTATCAACATTAGGTGTTATCAATATGTAGATTTAAACTTGATGACCTTTGACTTAGACAGATTTAAGCTAAGTTTCCCCCCATCTATTATGTTTTATATCCCTATCATAATTAAGATTGTGATCATACATTGATGCATCATTGATGACGGTTCCTCTACTTGCATTATTCCCACAATGGTTTAGTGAAATTTAGGCCCACCTAAGCTAAACCCTTGCACAATTAATCTTTGGGCCTACTATGGTAGCCCATCCTAGCCTAAAGGTCTCTTTCATAATGTCCTCATTGAACTAGGGTGTAATATGTTCCTAATCAACAGAGAGGTTATAAATGCCACACTAGACTATAGCATTCTCATTGTAAGCAAGTATATGTATGCCATGATGGTTATTTCCTTATTATTTCTTACTATGATGTTTCCCCATGAGGAAAATATCATTTCCTTTGATCAACTGATGTACAATGAACCTAAACCACCTACCAACATGGATAATGTCTTGCTGACTCTTAGGTATCACTAGGAAATCCCATCTTACACCAAGATTAACCCTAATGTTTTTAAATACTTTGTCATGCTTTGGGCATACTAAGGTGCACCACCCCGAATCCATCTATGATGTTATTATTTTGACATGCAAAGAGCCCATAACATTCTTTTCTCCCACATCATTATCATATGTCTATCTATGGAACCCCATTAATCAATTCCCCTTTCTACTCCCACCACCCAGCATAGTTGGGACCCTCATCATTGCTACATTATCCCTCCAAGAGCCCATCCTTGAGATACTTTTTTGGTATCTTTCCTCCCCCTTTCTCAATTTTTCTATGGCTTTACAAACTAATTTAGTCTTTTTACCAATGCCACCTCCTATTCTCCCATCACCTATGGAACCTACTCCACTGATGACATCTACTATAATGATTGACCTACATACCCAAAAGAACATTGGGGGCACAATGACCCCCAAATCCATAATATTCACTCCAACTATTGCTTGCACTTAGGAGGTTCTTCCTTGTTCCCTTTGTATTGTTCATAATCATACCACTGACAATTGTCGAATATTCCATGAGCTATGAAACCTCCTTCATCCACCCATGGTGAGCCCTCTACAACTAGCTCCATTAGCTAAGGCCATCTTCCAAACTTTCACCTCCAGGATGCACTTTTGTTTTATCTAGGCCATCTTTGTTTTCCTTCAAGCAAGTGTGCAAAACTAATTTGGGAGGCACATTACACTTAGGTGGTAGAGTGATTCAATGTGGAGAAGATAATATCAATAATTTAGAAGTATTTCTATTGGCTAAAACTCTAACAGGACATTAACATGTATATCAGATCATGCACTATCCATGTCATCACTAAACTTGCCATCAAGAAGAAAGGGTTGTACACTCCTCTACCTAGCCTAGATAAACCCTAGAAGTGAATCTCCATGGATTACATGTCAATGTTTCCCTCCACCAAGCATGGTAATGATTTTGTCTTTGTGGTTGATCATTTCTCTAAGATGGCCATTTTGGCACCATGAAAAAATAGTTTCACAAGAGAAGCCACTGCTAAGATATTCTTTGAGTGTGTTTGGGTTCATTTTTGGCTACCAAAGATCATTATTTCAGACAAGGATAATATGTTCCTCGGTACCTTCTAGTCCAGCCTATGGGCTCTGATGGACACCAAGCTTTCCAAAGTGACTACCTTCCACCCCCAAACACATGGGAAAACAAAGGTGATTAACAAGATGATTGCACATATCCTATGCATGTATAACTCCAAGCATCTAGATACATGGGATGAGATCCTTCCATATGTTCAACATAGCTAAAACATAACCCTCTGTAGTTCTATGGACCACAACGTTTTTCAAGTGTGCATGAAGTTTTAGCCATTGGCCCCCATTGATGTCGTTCTTCCCACTACATCTACATAGGAAGAATCCTCCCATGCTTAGGCCAAGGTGGACAGAGTTTCCAAATTCATTGAACAAATTCATCACATCCAACAATAGGTTCATGATATCCTACATAAATCCAATGCCAAGTACAAGAAGTGACATGACCAGCATCAGGCTCCACACAAGTTTCAGGTTGGTGATGAGGTGTGGTTACATTTGCAAAAAGAACACCTCATAGGCCCCTAAAGGAAGCTTAGACCATTGAGATATGGGCCTTACACCATCATGAATGGGGTAAGTGAGAATGATTTTGAATTGAGTATTCCCCCTTTCCTTTTGGACTTGCACCCAGTATTTAATGTGGAGCTACTTCGACTATATTTTTCACCTCTATTGGACACCTCAGAGGTGGCTAAGCATTTGGTCCTTATGGAAATCATCCTTAATTGCATTGAGTAGTGGTAGACCATATCATGGACACCAAAATTAAGGTCACTCACCAACAAAACATACAACTCTATCGATTTTTCAAAGCAGAACAACTTCTTCACCAAGACGAGTGGCTCACCAGCAGTTAAATTCAACAGAAGTTTCCTTATCCAATGGAGGAAATTAATGCAATGGTAACCATTTATTTATGGGGGGGAATTGATACAGGTGGATATCGATGGCCACCTACCTCTTCCACTGACTCATAATGGTTCCCCATCATGGCATTTTTTTACAATTTTTCAGGTCCCTAAGTTTTGACGCACTTTTTAGGCCCTAAACAATGTTTTTTGGCCCTGTGACAAATAAGGGTTGTCACAACATGCCTAATCCTAGACCAAGATTATTATTCTCATCAATATCTTTCCAATGGACTATTTTTCACCCCAACTGAAGTTTGTATGTGAAAGTTGCAGCCACATGAAGTTGACATATCAACTAAACGATCCAGGGCTTGCATTCATTTTTCCACTTCATCTCTTAGGTGTAGGATTTTGTATATTTAGGGGTTTTTTCCTCTTAGGGTTTAGTAATTTATGTCAAAAAGGCCATTTTCGGCCTCTTGTAATATTTTGCATGCAAATGATCATAGGGGACACCTCTCTCTTCAGAGATAAGCCACCATCATTGTAGCCAGTTTGTATTGCTTTTCATTTCACAATCTTTTCCTATTTCATTTATTAATTGAATTTGGTTCTCACAATATTGTTGTGCTCTCTGTAATATTTATTTGTGTGTATTTCCATTTGTATTTTTGGCTTTCATTTTTTTCTCTATATAATCCATATCAGTGGCATCAAAGCAATCTTCTCGTTGTTGTTTCTCGGTGTGTCCTCGACAATGTCATGGTATAGAGAGTTGGGTCTCGAATTGATTTCTCTTGGGGAAGACCACTCTTTCCATCCCAATTGGCCTCCCCTGGTGTATGAAAAGAGAGATGGAAAAGCAGGAGATCCTCGTTGAAGAAGATATGACTATTTTACCTAGAACACTTGTTTGAGACTAGTTATAAGACTAGTCAACAAACCCTATCTTCCACAAGATATATCTCTGAAATTATAATGACCCATAAGATAAAATTTGAACCATATATACCTTGAGATGTCTTCTAAAAAAAACCCCAATTTTAATTTTCTGAAGCATCCAGAAAAAAATAAAAAAAATAAAATAAATAAAATAAAATAAAAAATTATAGCAAAAATTCCAAGAGGACTCACTTAAAGAAGCAAAACCCTGGGATCGATGCTCTAATACCAAATGTTAGGATCCAAAGACTTAAAATGATAAAAAGTCAATGAATACAATCTACTTCGAGGGGGAAACCTCCTTTTACAATATATCCAATTCAGAATACCATATGAGATGTGATAAGATGATCCTAA
>CBVK0100964792.1:0-10228 GCA_900067695.1 Picea abies | reverse complement strand
AATTTGAACTGGAAACCTTCAGCGTGTTAGAATGACGTGATAGTTTGAAATTTTCAAATTATTTTATTTCAATATAATAATAAGATGTAGATAGTTGCAGTGTTTGTGGTTCTGTCGAGTTAGTGGTCAAGGAATTACAAGTTTCGCCGATTGAGTGGCTATTAAAAAAGGTGAGAACGTGGCATATACCTACCGAATTTTTTTTCGTTCTTTTCAACATTGATTGACTTGTAATCGGAGCAATCAAATTCTGAACAAGTGCATGTCACATTTTAGTTCGGCATACAAAATTGATAGGGATGTCAATTAAGTTCTACAAAATTGATACTTTAATAACATGGTGGTAGGGATGTCAAGTAAGGTACACAATTCATAACACTCAACCTTTTGAACTAATCCCCTGGGTTAATTTGTTCTTTTTATTATAATTTTAATGTTTTTTTTTAAACACTTTTTGTGGAGTCAATTCTCATAATGAATACATGCATGTCATAAATGAGATTTTCATTTAAGTGAAAAGGATAATAACTTCTCTCTTAAACATATCTTAAACATAGACAAAATCCTATTTACAATATTTATAATTGTTTTGTGATAAGATGGTTATTTGTTATTTAATTGTTTACATGTAATCATAATGATGATATGATTTTTTGTTCTCTTTATTATGGGAATATAGTAGTCAATTTGACCCAAAAACATCCACTCATTATTAAATAATCAAATGCAAAAAAAAATTATGAGTTTCTTTCTTTCCTTTTTACTACAACATATGTTGAAGTGTTATAACATCCATAAAGGTATAGCATAAATAACTATTAATATATATTCTAAGAAACTGATCTAGTATCAGAACTATTTTATAAAACATAGATAAACCTATAATCAGAAAAAGAAATGCCTACTACAGACTTCTTGCTTCATGTTTGTTGATCGCTAGAGTTGTTGGTCCACTTATTCCATTTCTGAATCTCCTAGAGCTCCCTGTATAGTTTTTCATCTTTTGCAATAACTCGAGCATGCATAATTGATATCTTCCAATGAGAAACCAAACACTACGAACTCCTAGTGAGGTCTAGGACCAATTGGTAAAGCATGTCACACTTAGCATCAAGCTTCTCAATTTGCCAAGTTTTTTATCAATCACAATCTCTTGTAATTTTGCATATTTAGAATTATGATCTTCAACTTGACTATATTATTCAAATGAGAAATAGCTACTTGATTGTCAGCAAGGAGGTGTTCATTCCACCTCAAAGTGTGGAACAAGTATAATATCTCACACGAAAATAACTGACTTGAGTGAATTATCCCAACCATTCACCAATCACACTAGATTTTTCTATTGAATGAACTTGGAAATAAACATATACTTGAATTGAGCCTTTTCCCTAAGAGGGAAGATACTAGACTTGGAAACAAACCCTCAAAAACATCAACATAGAAGAAACACCAACGATTCAAAAAAAGAGAGCCCAAACGGAGGAGTCGAGTCCCCAGAATTCAAAATCAACCCTAAATCCAACACATTCCGAAACAAAACAGACCAAACAGAGGACTAAAATAATCCCACCTACAATTTCCAAAAACATTTTATGTCATGTATGACCCTACAATTTTAACATGAGAGATATATGTGAGAGTAATGGAGGACTAAATGTTGTTAATATCTATCTCTTTTGATTGAATGTGCTCCACCACCTATCTCAACTTATGTGATTCATTGCAATTTGGATTTTTCCATTAACCTATGGCTAATATCAATTTCTCTGTGGGATATGGGATGAATTTATCATCCTCTCTTTTTTCCTTGTTATTCCCATGCCTAGATGAGTTGCTTCATTTACCAATCCATTTGCTTAGTTGTTTTGTCCCCTTAGCACATGGAAAAATTATATCGTCGTGAACTTCCTTGCTTCCTCTTGAATTCTGAGGATGAGCTTTATGAAGATGAAATCCTTAGGGGTTGAAAAGTATGGCATGTGTTTGATGACGCTTTTTGAGTCTTCTATAATCAAAAGGTTCATTATCCTTCGTGAATCAAGAGTACAAAGGTCTTGATAGAGAGATAGCACCTGAACTTGATTATTAGTAGCTCCCTCTAATCCCCATTGAAATATTGTTTCATCATTTCCTTCAGGATTGAAGATGATCCCCACCCTCCACCACATCTGTTGTAGGATATTTTCACCCCGCAAGAGTTACCTCTCTTAGGATCTTCCTAGACCTAAGACAAAATAGATATGTAATCTATAGAATTTCCTAGATCTAAGTTATACATGAAAAAGATCTATTGAAATGAAAGGCTTACCCGGTAATTCGGTGATTGTCCCTGCACGCTCCTTAGCTGCTAGTTTCCATGAAGATGTCCTTCACCCTTACCATCTCGGGTCTGCACAGATAGAGACACAAAAACCCTTCACAAGATCCAAATAATCATGCATAAATTAATGATAGATCTAATAATGTATCATAACACATGAAATATTAATTTGTCCACAAGGAAACATAGCAATTACATGCACATCCAAGTAGAGGGAAACATATTGTACATCTTATATTGATCAAATGGAACAGTTTACAACTTACAATCTGTTAGCCTAATGAAACTCCAACCAAATTCCTTGCCTAAGCTCTTGTGATTAATCCACTAGTATAAACTTATTTCTCCCCCCCTTTTCCCATGAGAGACCCTCATTATTTATAGGATAGTAGAGATAATATCAAAAGGTAGTTTGGATAGGATCTCCATGTCAAAGATGAAAAGATTCTAGAGATTGAACCACAAAGAATCAGGGGTTCAATATTATCTCACGAACCAATCCTAAAAGGGGAGCAACAGACCCAGTCACGCCTTGCATTCTTGCAAGGAGCGGTTGGTCGCATATAATTCCCCTTATTACCTTTTGCCCTCGTTATTTTTTTTCTGTCGCATATAATTCATGTGCAATCAATCTGAAAGGTGGTGAGCACGTGAATATGGAAGAAAATGTCAAAACAAGATTGTATTTAATTCCCCTTATTACCTTTTGCCCTCGGATATTTGAACTTTTTTTATTCTATGATAATGCCAGTGGTTTTATTTAATTCTCCGTATTATCTTTTGGTTTTTCGAAATTGTAAACTGAATTTTTTATTCTATCATACTACGGGGTAAAGCCAAGTGTTTTTAATTTAATGCGACTTAAAAAATAAAATAAGGAAATCCAAGCATGAGATGGAGAAATAATGGTGATTGTATTTATTGGTAAAAATGAAGGTTTTGGATTTATTAACAAAATCCTCTTTGTGAAAATGATACAATTAATTTTACGGCATTTATAGATAATTGAAACGAAATCTAATTTGTAGCAGGATTTACAGGCCGCGCTTGTAATTTATTAATACGTATATTAATCTAAAAAAGAGAGCCGGCGAAACACGAATCGGTCACCTTTTCTGCAAAATACTCGATGATATATATATATATATATATATATATATATATATATATATATATATATATATATATATATATATATATATATATATATATATATACTGAAACGAGATAAGAATAAAACAAGTCCATTCTGTATCACAGAAACCCGGATAAAATAATATGGCGCCGCCCAGAGTTGAAATTTACCTTCACTGATTTAGACGATAACCAACTCCACTATGGCAGAATTGACCATTAATATTCTTACAAAATAAATTAAGGAATTCACTGGTATCATGCTAAATTAGCTTGAGTGGAGAAGAAGATATTCTGCGTATATTTTTTGAGAGAGACTTTAAATTACGGTATAGTTGGTGGGCTTCTGGTTTTGCGAAAATTATGGGCCAAAGGGTTTACAAACTTGACTAATTGAGTGGCTATTGAAGAATGGAGAGGAGCTCCAACTATTACCCCTTTGAAATATATGTCTATCTTTTAATCCGAGCAATCAAATCATCACTTTGTCCATTCCAGTCATGTGACATCGATAAAGCTTGGCCCCTAATGCTTTATCTTTACTTGGATTTAACAAGTTCATCGCTAGCTATCAAGATCGAGCCCTATTTTTTCAATTCAACGGGGTATGACCATCATCAACATTGCTTTATGAATAGATTATTTCACATGGGCCATATTTGAAGTTTTTTTATAGTTTTTTTTACTTAACCCTAACCACACATAGAGGTCTTGGAAAAGGGACCATGAGAGACCATTGTTTTGGGACAAGGTGGTCTCTTTATGTAATCATGATTCCCCTGTTTTAATCCATTCATTATCATGATGGTCACAACTCTAATGTGGGTGAGATTACTGAGTTTTCCCATTCATTTGTGAATTCCATATGTATTTGTGAATTTCATATGTGCTAGAAAAAATCAAGAATGCATCAAGTTGATTCATTAAGTCAAACATAAGTTGGGTTCAAAAGAGCATCATTTCCTATGCACCTTAATCTCCATTGATCTTGACTTCAATCTGAGCCTACTAGATAGATTATTCTAGAGTGTAACAATTCTCAATGGCTCCAAGTATTGAATTATGACAATAGACTTTTTGTTGTAAGACTTGCAAACAAACATGCCATTTGCAAGAATTTTATCCAATAACTTGTGTCCTTTTAGAGAAAAACTATTAAAGAAATAAGTCTACATTATGGAAATCATCAAAGAACAAACATCGAGAGAATCTCCAAAACATGCAAAACCACTAAAACCAACAACATCAACTCACACAAGACATTGGTTCTAGATTAACGTTATCGATCCATGTACCCAGCCCTCTCTCTAAGGATGGTGATATCAATATGATCTAGGTGTCTTCCCCTTCAATGCAAGTTGTCACAATGGAAAAACCCCTTTAGTGAGTTGAAAATGCATCATGACTAAGATAATTTGGATAGAGAGAAGAAAATAGAATCCCCATACATCCCAAAAGCAACAAGGAATTTTGAGTCAACTACTCCTCTCCAAGTTGTAGACCATGGAAAGATATCTAAAAGGAGGGAAAATGAGATGCAACAACAAAGTGCTCAAATATTAGTAGAGTATAGGAGATACAACAATAGAACACCCATATTAGTAAAAATGTTTATGAAATATTTCCCTCTGTTGTTTTCTTAAAATAAGGTAATTAATTTTTGACATCTCAATCTTCGCATGAGATAAGAGGTATATATTTCATCTCCCTCCTTTCCTAACCACATATTTTACATAAATTTAGAAGAATTTTCAATTTTTTTTGTGAAAATTGTCTCTTCCATAAATGATAATCTCATGCACCACAAACTATAATCTTAAAATGTGATCAAATTTCTAAATACATTCAAATAGTCAAAGTTGTGATTTCTAACCATACAAATTTGTGACCATTAAGTCTTATTAAAACTTCAACATAACTTATTAAGTATTATAGTTGATTATTTTAAATATAACTATATTATGTACAATATTCATGTTCACCTTCGGTTCATTACTACATCCACATTCACCTTTGGTTCAATACAACATTATTATGTACTTGTCAAAATCAACTTCTTGTAATCAATCACAGTTGAAGAAAAAACCTATTTTGTATGTCGACTAGGTTATGATCAAGAAGTTCATGGGATCACATTGCCAAACCTCAAGAGCCTCAAATATTGGATCCAATGCCACAAGGTCCCCCACATGGAAGGCGAAATCCAAATTTACTTTTGCGGTAAGAGTTTCATCGACTTTCATTTTCAATTCAAAGATGATCGATATTTCATATTTTGTAGTTGTGCATGGTTCCTAGGAACTTGTGTTGGTTACATCTTAATTAATGGTCTTTGGAATTCAACCTAGAGGAGAGATGCCTTCCTCAGTGATGGTTTGGGTAAGACTACCCCATTTGCATCTTAACCTCTAGGATGTTGAAACCCTTGAGACACTAGGGAATAAACTATGGAGATTTATAGCTAAAGTTGAACCAAGATTAGGCCTCTTATTGTGTGTTTGGATCTTTGTATAAGTAAATCTTGAAGAATGTCCTTCGAAAACAATGGAGCTCCAAATTGAGAACTAGACACATGTGCACAGGGAGCTTCACTTAGTGAACCTATGACATAGCACATTTGTTCATGGGATATTAAATAATACCTTTAATTTCACTAGATATTGAAAAATACCACCCAAAATTCTTTTGTTTAACTCCCCTCCCAATACATCTATCCAATTAAAAGAAACCCTAATTTTATTAGATATTGTACATATCAATTTTTTTGTTACATTTTTAATACCCCTTTTTATTCTACCCCTCGTACTTAAATGGGACAAAACACTTATAAGCCCACAAATCATAAAAATAACCCAAAAGGAAGAAAACAAGTGCACTAACATCCCAACATAGGGATATGTCACTATAATAAGATAACCTTGGGTTTAAAGATTTGGTGTCATACTAATTTCACCCATCTCTTAAGTCTACTACATAGTCATGCATTCACTGAGGAAGTGGTTTATGTATATGGATATTTATTTGTAGACCAAGAAAAACAAGCTACCTCAAGTCGTAACTCCATGTCCCTTAAATCTCTAGTATCATGGACATTTTAAGAAATTATATATATATATAAAGATTGTATTTGCAGTAGTATTTATACAAGTGATATACTTGATAACCACTCATGTTTACTTATCATTCAGAATAAAAAAAAATAAAAACACTCTCATTAGGAGAGATGCAAGAGATTGTGATACTAGGGCTCAATTTGACCTAGGGGCATTCTTTTTGTGAGGGTAGAAATTAGCCCTTTCATCCTTCTACTCTATCACTATATTATGTTTTTTCATATATTAAGATTAAAGTCATGTGTAACACCAAGGAGATTATTTGCATATTTCCTAATAAGAGACCTAATTGGTTAGTTGAGCTCAATAACATTAGGGTAATCTTCTCCCTATGTAATGAAAAAAGGAAAGAATACACATCCCCATGAGGTTTTGTGGAGGGATCATATATGTTGTGTGGTGATATTGGGCTCCCCATTATTGGGAAAACATAGAAACCCTTGTTCTCCCAACTAAAATCACCCACTCAAAAATAGCACTAGATAGTGAAAAATTAGGTTGTGCAAAAAAGCCCCTTGAACTAGCAAACACCTCTAACCTTAAATGTGACATCAAACTTGGGGATTTTATTAATGCATAAAATTGATTGGAAACAATGTAAACCATAAAAAATTAGAAATAAAACCCTACATAAATAAATATAGACAGAAAGGGGGGTTAGGACAATTGATACATATAGAGAGGTATGTGACACAAGGGCTCTGATTCTCAATCTCATTTTCCATATGAAGGATCCGAGCAATCTTAGCATGGGGAAAACATATGACCTCACTATCAATTTCTACTTCCAAAAGAGAGTTTCACCATTGTTTATTGTGCATTGATTTCATTCTCAACAAGCCATCACCCAATACTTATAACACCTTCATAATACTTACAAACTTCCCCTACCTCGTGCACCCTCTCCCTCCCTCCACCGTCACCTCTCTACCCCCAATACCTATATACCTACTTCAATTAAAAAATAGCACCCGCCTCCCCCCATATGAAACGATATACTGACTTGATTTTTCACAATTTAAAACCCCCCTTTATGAATGAATGTGACAAAACATTGGGAAACAAGTGAAGCCCATGTGCCCATGTGTAGTCATTGGACTATGAAAAACTTCCCTTAAAGTGCAATGGTTTCCATGAATATGAACACTTCAACAAGCATTACTCAAAGAAGATTACCCAATGACGAGAAAAAAGAGGAAGATTTATGGATTGTGTCCAAACCATCCCACTGAACAAAAAGGCATACCTTGGTTGCTCCCCATCCCATAAATGATGCAAACATAAGTCCAAGCCAAAACAAATCCTTAGCATTAGAAATTGTCCATGAAAAGAAATCTCTAAGCTCATGAAAAGAAACATCATTCCCCCTTTTAATGGGGAGGAAAAATAAATCAATCATTCTTCAAATAATAATGAAGAACTAAAAAAAATAAAAATAAGAGATCATGGATAAATAGACTAAAAATCATATGAGAAAGGAATTAAAGAGCAAATTCTTTTAAGACAAAGCCTCATGTGTTTAATCAAATGCAAATTCTTTTAAGACAAAGCCTCATGTGTTTAATCAAATTTCCCTGAGAACATGTGTTTAATCAAAGCCCATATCTAACTCCAAGTACACCTATACATTAGTTGGCAATGCAAAGGAGGGGATAGAGATAGCAAGACCCACATAGCCCCATCTAAAACGTTTGAAGCTGGGGAAATCCAAGCACTGTAGGAAGAAAAAATGGCAATAAAGACGACTTAAGGGCACTAGGAATCCTTTGGTCTTAATTTGGAGATCTGTACAAGTTTGACCCCGAGGAAGTATGTGAAGAAAAAAATACATAAGTGTATTTGCTAAATTAGAATATCCATAAGATAAAATCAGTCCATATAATTTTAGTAAACCTCCGAGACCAGCTAATTTTAGTGAATGGCGCCGCCGATGCTTGAAGTACACCACAGCAATTCAACCTCTAAAACCTGCTAAACCAAGTCAACCTCTGAAACCTGCTAAATCAAGAGCAAAGTTCACCCAAATTTGAACTGGAAACCTTCAGCGTGTTAGAATGACGTGATAGTTTGAAAAATTTGAACTGGAAACCTTCAGCGTGTTAGAATGACGTGATAGTTTGAAAATTTCAAATTATTTAATTTCAATATAATAATAAGATGTAGACAGTTGCAGTGTTCGTGATTCTGTCGAGTTAGTGGTCAAGGAATTACAAGTTTCGCCGATTGAGTGGCTATTAAAAAAGGTGAGAACGTGGCATATACCTACCAAATTTGTTTTCGTTCTTTTCAACATTGATTGAGTTGTAATCGGAGCAATCAAATTCTGAACAAGTGCATGTCACATTTTAGTTCGGCGTACAAAATTGATACTCTAACAACATGGTAGGGATGTCAAGTAAGTTCTACAAAATTGATACTTTAATAACATGGTGGTAGGGATGTCAAGTAAGGTACACAATTCATAACACTCAACCTTTTGAACTAATCCACTAGGTTAATTTGTTCTTTTTATTATAACTTTAATGTTTTTTTTTAAACACTTTTTGTGGAGTCAATTCTCATAATGAACACATGCATGTCATAAATGAGATTTTCATATATTTATAATTGTTTTACGATAATATGGTTATTTGTTATTTAATTGTTTTATGATAATATGGTTATTTGTTATTTAATTGTTTATATGTGATCATAATGATGATATGATTTTTTTGTTCTCTTTATGATGGGAATATAGTTGTCAATTTGACCCAAAAACATCCACTCATTATTAAACAATCAAATGCAAAAAAAAAATTATGGGTTTATTTCTTTCTTTTTTACTACAATATACGTTGGAGGGTTATAACATCCATAAAGGTATAGCATAAATAACTACTAATATATATCTTAAGAAACTGACCTAGTATCAAAACTATCTTACAAAACATAGATAAACCTATAATCAGAAAAAGAAATGCCTACTACAGACTTCTTGCTTCATGTTTGTTGATCACTAGAGTTGTTGGTCCACTTATTCCATTTCTGAATCTCCTAGAGCTCCCTATATAGTTTTTCATCTTTTGCAATAACTCGAGCATGCACAATTGATATCTTCCAGTGAGAAACCAAACACTACAAACTATGAGATTGTGATTGGTAAAGCATGTCACACTTAGCATCAAGCTTCTCAATTTGCCAAGTTTTTTCATCAATCACAATCTCTAGTAATTTTGCATATTTAGAATTATGATCTTCAACTTGACTATATTATTCAAATGAGAAATAGCTACCTGATTGTCAGCAAGGAGGCATTCATTCCACCTCAAAGTGTGGAACAAGTATAATATCTCACATGAAAAGAAATGACTTGAGTGAATTCTCCCAACCATTCACCAATCACACTAGATTTTTCTATTGAATGAACTTGGAAATAAACATATACTTGAATTGAGCCTTTTCCCTAAGAGGGAAGATCCTAGACTTGGAAACAAACCCTAAAAAACGTCAACATAGAAGAAACACCAACGATTCGAAAAAAGAGAGCCCAAACGGAGGAGTCGAGTCCCTAGAATTCAAAATCAACCCTAAATCCAACACATTATGAAACAAAACAAACCAAACAGAGAACTAAAATAATCCCACCTACAATTTCCAAAAACATTTTATGTCATGTATG
>CBVK0100964791.1:0-10228 GCA_900067695.1 Picea abies | reverse complement strand
CTAATTATGACTAATAAACAAGGAATAACCTTAGGGAAAATAAATCCTAGGTGTGTGTGCAGTAACTCCAACACCCAAAACTTTAGAGATTTGGTCGACCATTATAATGTCCGGGGATCCAATTTAGAAAAATTTTGGTACTCCAAGTATATGATTTTCCCAAGTTCATGGTCTAGTGCACCTCAAACTATATCCCCTCTAAGAGAACCATAATTTAAAAAAATGGGACAATGCTCATTGAATCAATTTCTCAATCCATTGCATAAATGTTAAGGTGTTCATTAGACCCCGACAACGAAACTTTGAATGAATTCATATTGGATAAATATTTCAGAGAGTTAAACCCATAGGATGGAGATACTCTTTGAAAAAACTATCTATGTGAAATCCTTGATGACGTTGCAAACAATGTTACTCTTGAAATAAGATTGTTTCATGAAATTCAAAGATAAATTATTTCCATGATTTATGTAATTTTAAGAAAGAAGAATGTAAGTGTGGTTGATGAGCTTATATTTAGGGGTATGGTATCAATTTGTCCAATTATAGCCAAAACCATGACCAAATTCAATTATGCCTGATTCCTAGCTAATCGAATCCATTATCAGTTAGCTTATTTTGAAGCCCTTAGGAGCTTCAGATATCAATATTACCTTGTCTATCTCTTCTTATTCTCTCAATTCATTTATTTTTCACACTTAGGACTGAAAATTGAGGATGAAATTGGTAACCCATTGTCAGTCATTAACTTGAATTGTTTGATTTAGAAGAATAATTTGAATGTTTGATTCTCAGAGTATGTTGAAAAATTCATCTGCAAGGCTTGTCAGCTCATACATGATGATATTCCCCCTAGGATTTTCTCGGAATGCAAAATTTTATTACAACTCAGTCTTGATACAAGAGTAGGAGATTGGTATTTTCTTAGAGTATACTGAATTTAGAATTTACGATTATGAGTTTCGACCTTTTCTTCTACCCACTTTCTTAAATCCCTCAATCTTTGCACTCAAATACATTAGACAAATATTAAATTCATATGAAATACATTTTGTATCAAGAAAATACAACGTCACCTTTTAATTGAAAAAAGAGGTGGGACCTTTTTTTTCAATACCAGATTAGCATTTCAAGTGACAACAAAGCTTCTTTTAGCTATGGGATTTCAACAAGGTGAGCCATGGAATTATGACCCTCATTGTATAATTTCATCAAAAATAATTGCACATAGACATGTTCCTTATCAAAATCAGCAAAAAGTGTAGTTGGAGCTACTGCAAAACTAGAATAGTTGGGAAGATGTGCAAAAAGTTTTGAAAGTTCATGATAAAGTACCAGAACAATATTTGAAGTCTTCAGTGATAGAGATTCCTTAGCAGTTTGAGAAAATATACAAAAGGAAGACTTCAGAATCAACCTCAAAGGATTCATAAATAGAGGAAGAGAAGTCAGCAAAAAGATAAAAGACAAAGGTACTTGAAGAAGATACAGATCAAGAGTCACTAGAAAAAGTAGCACTAGTCATTAAAGAACATCGTGTAACAATAGAAGTGTCATCATCAACAAATTTTTAGAATACAAAAAGTCAGACTGGAACATAATCATCAAATAAAGATCAAACAAAGTAGATTGATCATGTTAATCAATTCACATCTACCAGGAAGAAGGGTGCAAAGATCAAACAAAACATTCTACCTAAAATATTTGACCATGAGATAGCTCGGGTTATAATTTTATTAGTTGTGTACTATGAAAAAGGAAAATTGAACATAGCAGTACTAGAACCCAAAGAGCAAAAGAAAGTTACAAATGTATCCATTGACCTCAATGCAATTTACTTACTAGATAAGATGGATCTCTATAGACAAACTGCATAAGGATAAATAGATATATATTGATAGTTAACCTGGGAATCAAAAGGATCCAAACCATAAATGAGAAGCTCATGAATCAACTTAAGAATGAAAAGTTGGCCACCAGGACCAGGCAGATTAGGGTGGAAGAATTGGAATAATGGGTAATGGATTTGGGAGAAAATCTGAAGGACACAACATTTGTGCAAGAATTGATGAAGAAAAATGATACAAATATCTAGTCACTGAAAAGTAGGCTCAAAATCCTAGGAATTGATCATGTACAAACTCCTGAGTTACAAGCAATTCAAGCAAAAAAGGATGAAATATTGAAGAAAATGGTACAAATGGGTGAGCAAATTAAAATGTATGAAAAAAAATTGAAATCCTAAAAGTTGGATCATTTTCTTATCAATCAACAAAATCTATAGATCCAATAGTAGGAGTATCTAAGGCATTATCATATTTGAACCTGAAGGGAGAAGAGATTGAAAAGTTGGAGAAAACAGTTGCAACACAGGGTGAAGAAACCAAGGACAAGGATACAATTATTGTAGAGTATCAAAAGTTGAAAGAGAACATGATAACAGACATGATATGAGAAAAAAAAAATATTTGGGATGCAATTATTGATGAAGTTGGCAAGATTTGGAATTCTTTCAAAATAATTGATGATGACATCATATTGAAAGATGAAGTTGATGATATTATAAAGAAAGTATTTCAAGAATTAGGAACTAGACCTTAGGTTGCTACCAACATTATCGAATTCTTGAATTCAAATACCAACAAAGTATTACAAAGCAAGGGTGTGAAAGACAGAACAATAGTGGTGATGGAGGCTGAAAATATTTTCACAAAACAAATTTACTACAACAAGCCCAGAATAAGTGCATAATGGTGAAAAGAAACATTGAGTGTTTCAAACAAAAATTTGAGAATCTAGTAAATATGAGGCTACCTTCAGCTTGGAATGATAAAGGAAAATTATTATCATACGAAAGCTACAGAAAAAATTATTTGTAGCCAAAAATAGTGAAGCAAAGTTCCAAGGTATGGACAACAATTTAAGAGGGAAAAATATTGTAGATCTACTCAAAAACATATTTTTGAGTCCTCCTACATATGAGAAATACACTGAGCTTGATATTGCGTATAGGCATATGAATTCATTCAATTTTCCATCAACCAAAACTTGGAATTTTTTCATCCACCTATTGACAAAATGACTCACCAAGGAAGATTAAAGAAAGTTAGGAGTTGAAATAGTTATCTTCTGATTTTCCTATTTTTAAGAAGTCAAACACTTTTTTTATTTGAAAATCTAGAAAATAGGATCTGATAACCATATTTGATTAAGACCTAATTTGTATAAAGATATATATATATATATATATAAAATGATGTAAAGAGAGCTCTTTTGGCCCAAGAAAGATCTGATCTTTAATAGAATATTCACAAGTTTTGAGTGATTCAAATTTCTATGTCTCAGTTCTTGTAATTCATGTTATTGATGTTTTCACTAAGTTTATAAAATTCATCTTGAATGTATCTTTTGTCACGATTTTTATGATTTCTCTGAGTTTATAAAATAAAACAATTGAAATCTTAATGGGAGAAACCAAAACACACCTTGAAGTAAGGAACAGGATAGACTTTACATTCAATTAATCATGAAAAGTGTGTTAATGGTGTATTTATATGTGTGCACCAAAGGAAATATGATTTTAGACTAGTTAAAAAAGGGGTAGGAGTTACAATAGAAAAATGTGAGTGAGGCATAATGAATAATGCATTCCTCCATATTGTCTTATTATTCTCAATAGATGAGATAGATTACTTAAATTGTATGAGTTAATCTTGGCACTGGCAAGCTACACAACTTGTATCAAATCCCTTACAAATTCTCCTTTCCTAAGGGTTCATTGAAAGTAAATGCTACGGGTTCATTGAAGCTGCTAAAAGTATACTACAAGTATGTTATGGGAGTGCTACAGGATTTATATGGGAGTGTTTTGGGTCATTGTAGCCATAAATAAAAGGAAAATGTGGATTATCCTGGTAGGAACAATCTACATTCTCTGAGGAGTAGGGAAAGCAGGTGCTTGTGAAAATATTAATAGAACTTCTATTGAATATCACAACAATTGTGTTGTCACGGGCCATGCTTATCACTGATCAACAAAGACTAAACCAAAAGTTGTTAAAAATGAATGCAAAGGAATGCCTTACTGGTCTTATTAGAGCAAATGAATTTGATGGTTTCAATTCCAACCAAAACCTATGAATTTGTGGAAAATAAACAAGAGAAGTGTGACTATAGAGATGGATTTAATAAATAAATACTTGGAATCAAAATCTCTACTCCATTTCTTCTTTGAAAAATCTCTTCCTCCTTTTATCTTGTCCATACAACATACTTTGTCTATGCAGTCTTTGTATGGTTTCGTGATCTGGAATAACTGTAATTAAAGTAAGGTCATCCTATCTATAAAACTCATTTCTGAGATAACTGAATCAATCTAGGTAGGTGGAATTATTTCAGCAATTGGACATGAAGAAAGATTTTGTAGGATAGAGAAATGGGAGAAAGAATTTGTGGGTTGGAGAAATAGAAGGAAAAATTTGCAAGAGCACGAAAGTAAATGAAAATTTGGCATTTATCCAAAATATTGGATATTAGCCGTATCATGGTGATGGAAATATCTCATCTTTTGTACACTCATGTTGGCTTGAATTTACTCCTGTAGACTATTTTGTGCAGTAATGAAAACATTTACAGTGGTGATTCAACTCACCCAACATTTACAGTGGTGATTCAACCCTCCCACCCAAGCAAGGATCTCTAAAAACTTTAAATCGTGATTCTACCCGCCCACCTAGACATCCAAATGATTTCAATATTTGAATTGACCCACCAACTTGGACATCTAAACAATACTAGTGGTGCTTGAACATGTTTTCAGTGGTGATTAGACATAGTGTAACTGCCTGAGATTTTAGAAAAATTTAAAATTATTCCCACATTTTTGTTTCTTAACATTTTTGTTTTCAAATTAAAATTATACAAATTAAATTTATACAAATTAAAATTATGCCAAGGTTACATTTTCCTCTGTTTTTATTTAAATTAAATTTTAAAAATTAAAATTATGCATATATCAGATTTGTCCATTTAAAAAAATTAAAATCGTGAGTTTTGTGTTTTGTTTTTAAATTAAAATCATGAATATTCAAAATTGTGAAACATAAATATTGCTAGGATAATGTCTTTTCTTTGTGCATATTTTATTATTTAAATTGGTCTCCAAGTTCAATATATAGAAACACATTAGTTTTTCAAGTACAATGTTTTTTGGGAAAGTTATCAATCACATCAATATATCATTTTTAATTAATTTTATTTCTAGTCAACCTTTAAAGATAACCCAACCATGGTTATTTAGATGGTACATAGAATGAGGTGTAAGAAGTGAGTTGTCAAATATACCTTCCCCATAAAATGACTGATTTGGAATCTTTTAACATATCTCTTAGGAGGCCATTTTTTTACCTCAAAATTCTCCTAATTCCCTTAGAACTACATTTCTCAATTCCTGAGAACTGGGAACATAAACTCTATTTTAAAATAAGAGGATTACATCCTCTTCTAGATTGTAATTCTTATATTTATGTTGTATATCATTATGTTGTAAGTTTTCTCTAACTTTCAGATAATGTTGATATGTTGTCACGACCTCTAGAATTCTATCTTTTAAATATATCATGTACATATTAACGACTATAGCATGCATTTTATGCACTCTTCTACTGAGTGCATCATCCACCTTGCTCTATTTTCCTTTTATGTGCTTCATATCAAAGTTATATTCACTAAGAAATTCCATCCATCTAGTTTGTCTAGAATTTAGTGTTCGTTTTTCAAACATATATTCCAAACCACTATGGTCTATCCTTAATTCAAATTGTATGCCCATGAGGCAATGCCTCCACATCCTTAAGGCATGTACTATAGATTCTAAATCTAAGTCATGTGTGGCATAATTTATTTCATGTTCCTTCAATTTTCTGGACTCATAACAAATTACATGTCCATTTTACATAGGGACTCCACCAAGCCCTTCCTTGCATGCATTCGTGCACAAAACAAAATCCTCATTTTGATATGTAACTTTTAAAATAGGGGAACTTGTTATAAAATCATTTAAGCACTGAAAATTTTCTTCACACTTGGCACTCCACTCAAACTTTACTCCTTTATTTTAAAAATATGTCATTGGGTGTGCAATTTTGGAGAATCCCACAATGGATCTCTTGTAATAACTAGATAGATATATAAATGATCTATCCTCTGAAATGTTTTTTGGCTATGGCCAACTCTTGATTGCTTCAATCCTTTCTGGATCCACTGTTATGCCATCTTCTGAAACAATGTGACCCAAATAATGGATCTGATTTTGATAGAAAGTGTGTTTACTTAATTTGGCATACAATTGGTGTTCTCTTAACACTTGTAGCACCATCCTCAAATATTGTGCATGCTCTTCTTCTGTCTTGGAATAGATAAAAATATCATCCAAGAATACAATTACAAAATTATTCAAGAAATCTATGAACACTTGATTCATTAGACACATAAATGTAGCTAGTGCATTTTTCAATCCAAAAGGAACCACCACAAATTCATAGTGTCCATAACTTGTCCTAAAGGTTGTTTTTCTAGTGTCTTGTTCTTTGATTCTCGCTTGATAATATCTTGACCTCGAGTAAATCTTGGAGAATATCTTTTCTCCCTTTAGATGATCGAAGAGATCATTAATCCTTGGAAAAGCATATTTATTATTGATTGTAACCTTGTTCATCTTTCTGAAGTCAATACATAACCTTAATGTTCCATATTTCTTCTTGAAAAAATCAACTCGGGCACCCCAAGGAGAAACAATTGGGCATATGTACCCTTTCTTTAACAACTCTTCTAGTTTCATTTGCAACTCTTTTAGGTCTATATTTCTCATTATGTATGGAGTCTTAGATACTAGGGTAGCTCCGGGAATTAAGTCAATTGAGAAATCTATATCCCTCTTTAGTGGCAATCCTAGCAACTCCTCAAACACATATTCATACTCTTTCAATAATAGATAATCTTGGAGACTTAGCTCTTTATCCTTTATTGGATCTTCCATATGGGTTGCATATATCTGGTAACGTCCACAGCCACCCAAGTCGGGAAACGCCACTACATTTATTCTATGTTACCAAATTGTAACATACCCAACCTATAACAAGACAACATGCCACACCAAGAACACACCTCTTGGTTGATTTGGAAACTCTAATAACACTTAATTAATAAAAAAGCATGAAATGCATACATGCAATGGTCAATATTCATACCATAACATAAAATACATGCACAATATATCATGCACAACATTAACTAGCAAGCATGCATATTATAGGTACAATATTAGGTATAATAACTTGATGCACAACATAAATAAATACATAAGAAAAGGAAACCATAATAGAGAGAAATTATCTTTTATAAAAGAAGACACCAATTGGTTGCAAACTAAGGACGTTCCACCCAACCATAGACAGTGTTGTTCCAAGTCATAACAATAGTGTCACCCCCGAGCCAGGGCAATGAATCCACAAGGACGGTTCCAAAGTGTTACTTGGATTCCCAAACTAGCCAGCACTCAAGATCTCACAAGCTTCTCCATCACTCATAGAAATCCAAGTACCCAGCTCTCTTCTACCCATCCTACACCACCCAAGAGAATATACCTCCACCCTTCTCTACCACATAGTCCCTCAGGAAGTCCCTCTCCTTCCAAGGCTCCAGTGCAACTACTCCATAATCTCCATGCTGGGACTCTCAAGACTTGCAAATTTGATCAAATATGATCACAGGCCAAGCATCTCAGACATGTAGTCCTTAAATCATGGTTGGATTACACCAATAATATTTACAGCCAACAAAACCATGGTTTCTCTTCAACATTTCATCTACCATTCCCAAGCGAAGATACCAAAATGAGGAAAGATGAGTGAGTGAAGGAAATGGATGGAGTGCAGACCCCAAGAGAGAGGATGAATAGTGAATCAAAATGGGTGAATGAATGTGTGAGGTGACCATCAAAAACACCAGAATGGGGACAGGAATGAGATTATTTTCCAATGGGATAATGAACCCCTTCCACAGACCAGGGACAATATTTTGTAATTCGTGGGTGTCAAGAACCTATTGGCCTTCCCCGAAGAGCTCATGTAATTGATTCCCCCCCCCCCATTACACATAATGGGTAATATAAAATAAATAATCACTTATCCGCTCAATCCCCCCTCTCTTGTGGAATCATATCCCCCTATATCTCTAGTCCTTGTTCGTTTAACAACCAACGATGTATTTATTATTAATAATGATCAAAACATTACATTTCTTAGACACACTAGTCTTAATTGTCTGGGCACTCTGTCCTCTCAGTAATGTAACACTACATTATTTAATATGGGGACTAAAAACCTAGGTTGTTACATCCCCTCCCCCTTATTTTGGCATTGTCCTCAGTGCATATACAAAACAAGAATCAAAATTCCAAAATTTGTTTAAAAAGATTTGGATACTCTACCCGCATGGCATATTCATGCTCCCAGGTAACATCTTCAGGACTGTAGTAGGTCCACTGAACTTTTACTAGATCTATAACTTGATTCCAAAGCATTTTGACTTTTTTGTGCACAATTTGCATTGGTTGGATGTGGAAGTCTCCCTTTGTCTCTACCTAAATTAGATTCCAATCAACAACATGGTTAGGATCATGTACATATTTCTTTATCAAAGAGACATGAAATACATTATGCAACCTAGGTTGTTACATCCCCTCCCCCTTATTTTGGCATTGTCCTCAGTGCATATACAAAACAAGAATCAAAATTCCAAAATTTGTTTAAAAAGATTTGGATACTCTACCCGCATGGCATATTCATGCTCCCAGGTAACATCTTCAGGACTGTAGTAGGTCCACTGAACTTTTACTAGATCTATAACTTGATTCCAAAGCATTTTGACTTTTTTGTGCACAATTTGCATTGGTTGGATGTGGAAGTCTCCCTTTGTCTCTACCTAAATTAGATTCCAATCAACAACATGGTTAGGATCATGTACATATTTCTTTATCAAAGAGACATGAAATACATTATGCACGTTCATGGAAACAAGCAATGCAAGCATGTATGTAACTGGCCCTATTATGTCCAATATCTCAAATGGACCACAATATCTGGGTACCATCTTTGTACAACTTCCCAACTTCAAAGAGCTCTTCTTGGGATTTAGTTTCAAGAGAACTTTCTCTCATACTTTAAATTCTCTTGTTGTCCTATTCTTTTCGAAATAAACCTTTTGTTTATCTTGAGCTTCCTTTAAATTTTGCTTAATCTTAACCATCTAGTCTTTCATTTCCTTGAGAAATTCCAACCTCAGTACCACTCTATCTGCTGGGTTGCCCCAACTTAATGGAGTACTACACTTTCTACCATACAAGGCTTCAAATGGGCCTGCTCATCTTCAATGAATCTTGATACCCATTATTATAAGAAAACTCAACCAAGTGCAGGTAATATTCCCACTTAGATAGCTTATCCATCACATACAATGTTAACATGTCTTTAATTACTCAGTTGACCCTCTCTATCTTCCCATATGACTGTGGATGGTATGCTTTGCTAAAGTTCATATTTGTACCAAATCCTTTGAATAATCATTTCCATAAATTTGAAGTAAACTTAGTGTCTCTGTCTGAGACAATTGTCCTAGGTACAATATTGCAAAACGTTACCATGATTGAATCTTGTTGCCTTGCATAAATTTGAAGTAAACTTAGTGTCTCTGTCTGAGACAATTGTCCTAGGTACAATATTGCAAAACGTTACCATGATTGAATCTTGTTGCCTTGTTGTCCTAGGCAATTTAGTTATAAATTCAATGTTTATCAGTTCCCATTTCTTCTCTGGAATTGGTAATGGATGTAGAAAACGTTTTGGGTGTTTATGCTCAGATTTCGCTCTCTAACATTCCATACATCTGGTGATGTAATCAACAACAACGTTTTTCATTCTTGACCAAAAGAATTTGCTTCTTACTATCATAATTGTTTTCTGGTAATCGAGATGTCCATCATATGGAACACTATGCATTTCCTTTAATACCAAATTCCTAAGTTCTCTGGAACTAGGGACATAAATTCTATTTTTATGCATAAGTAGTCCATCTTCCTTTATCCCACACACTTTCACTTTCTGTTGTACATATCCTCACTGTAATATTTCCTTTACCTGTAGGTAATGTTGATCTGTAACAACAACATCTA
>CBVK0100964790.1:0-10228 GCA_900067695.1 Picea abies | reverse complement strand
CTCGAATGGTGATTTCTCCTAAATTTAAAGGGGAAATCCCTTCGATACAATCATTACAAAGCATATATGAATCATATGCTAAATCGGATCTGCTTTCTAAATCAGCAGAGGATGCCCCTATTCTCACACAACCGAATGCTATTACAGGAGATGAACGAGGTTTTGTTGTTACAGCTGGTGTAACAGCTCCTTCTCATAGCTGCTGATGTTGTTTCAGCATCGCAATTCATGGGTTGTTTCAACCACGTGAATTGCGTCCTTGACTGTGTCGGCTTTGACTGCTAACTGTCACGGCTCGTGTTTCAGCATCATGGCGGTCCTCTGTGTTTCATCATCTGGACTTCTGAACGGAGTGACAACTCCGTGTTTCAGCATCTGCATCCTCGAACTATGTAGCCGCTCTGTGTTTCGGCATATGCGACCTTAGACTGTGTAGCAGCTCCGTGTTTCAGCATATGCATCCTCAGTTGTGTAACAGCTTTCGTGTTTCAGCATCAGTACAACAACGACTTTGGACAGTTCTGTGTTTCAGCATCGGCCTTGAATACTATTCTGCAAATATGGACACTTATGCACTTCTAATCAATGGTTTAGTACAAGAGAAATGTAAAATATCATGCAAAACAAATTAAACATATAGTAATGAGAAAGGACGTCGTATACCTTGGAGTGATCAGATGAAGCGATAATATGAGGCTAAATACAGGTGATCAAGGGTATAATAATGACAAAAAGAATGGCAAAAAGGGTACATTGTGTGGTCCTAACACCTTGATGTAGAGTTTGTTGCCTGCACTTCCTTTTCTGAACCCTGCTTGATGTAGATATTTATCCAGTCTAGAGTACCATGCTCTAAGAGCCTATTATAGACCATACAGGGCCTTCTTTAATTTGCACACATAGTCTGCATTCTCTGACAAATGAAATCCTTCTGGTTGTTCAATGTATACTTCTTCTTCAAGTTCCCCATTCAGAAAAGATGATTTTACATCCATCTGATACATTTTAATATTTTTGGAGCATGCATAAGCTAAAAGAAAACAGATTGCTTCCATTTTGGCAACTAGGGAAAATGTCTCTTCAAAGTCAATTCCTTCAACCTGTGGATATCCTTTACATACCAATCTAGATTTGTGCCTTGTAACATGTCCATATTCATTCAATTTATTCCTGAAGACCCACCTTGTGCCGATCACATTCTTATTCTTTGGTCTTGGAACCAGTTCTCAGGTGTCATTTTTCTCTATTTGATCCAATTCTTCATCCATGGACTGATTCCAAAATTCATCTTTGTTGGCTTCTTTGAAACAGTTTGGTTCAATTGTGGATAAGAGTGCTAGGTGCGTTTGTTCTGGTGAACAAATTTTTCTTCTAGTCTCAACTCCTGCATCTTTTTTTCCGATAATATGATTTGAAGGATGATTCTTTTGTCCTTGTTTGTTAGGTGTCTTTGGAGACACTTGTTGAACTTGCTCTTTTGTTTCTATCAGATTCTCTTCATCTTTCTCTTCTACTTCTTTTTCATCTTCTGCTTCTTCTTCTAAGGGTTGTTTCATTGATCTATTTTCTTCTTCTTTTGATTCTGGTATGCCTATTTCATCAATTGTTACGTTGATACTTTCCACAACTTTTTTCAATATTAAATTGTAACACTTGTGTGATTTTCGTGTACTTGAGTAAACAACAATTACTCCTTTTGTTATCTGCAATTTTGGTCATTATGATGATGTCATGATGATGTTATGATGATGGAAAATCAAGCTCTTTACTAAAGACACTTTCCTGAGAAAAGTTACAGTTGTCTTCTTCCAGAAATCACACTTTTGAAGAATGTTCGCAGGCTACTTATATATTCACCTGCGAGAATGCCTGATTCTCGCAGGCTACATTAAGCTGGGGTGAGAACTTCTTGCACTGTACTCATTGTTAGGGTGCGAAAATGTTCTTAAAGGGGAAAAAGATAAAAATATCAAACCTTCTAGAAGGGAATCTTCTAGAAGGGTGAGTTGGCTTTCGAATGGTTATTCAGGTGTTGGCATTCCAGATATCTTGGGATCATTCCCTATCTAAGTAACTAATCTATCTTCTCCTATATATTGAGGAGATTGCTCATGGAAAGGGTTAAGCAAACAAGCAGCAAGCTAGCTAGAGATTGATTATAGAATTAGTGCAAGACTGTATGAAGAACTGATGCTACAGCAGCAAAAGACAACATCAAGGTCATCACAAGTGGTTGATTTTCTTCATGCATGAGCAAGTGTGTGTGTCAGAGCTAGAAGCCATCGAAAGGAGACCTACGACATCAAGGCTCTGGTTGTAAGTTTCACTTTCAATTAATTCAATACAACAATATGTCCCTTTCCCATAAAGATGATGTCACTTTATGATCATATGTATAGACTAGTTATTGAATATATTAATCTGCCTTTACTTCGATTGGTTCGTTCTGTTGTGATCTGGACAGGACGAGAGAATTGGAGCAAAGCTTGGAACAACAGAGATCTAAGGAAAGCGTTCATAAGGTATGTCCATGATCCTCATTTCTCGGTTCATTCAATAATCTAGATCTAGGGAAAGTGTATTATTCTGTCATGTTTTGTTCTAGATCCAGGTGGATCTAGGGAGATCGGTTTGTGTCCGCACTCATGGATTTATCCCATAACAAAATTGGCGACTCCACTGGGGATCTAAAACCTTTTTTCTTTATCATTTTTGAGTTTTTTGTGGCCATTTGCTCTGTTTGCATTTTTCTCTTGATTTGTCAGTCTCTGAGTCCTCAGGATACCCTGAGAGACCTTCTGGGTCTATAAGCCAGTTTGAATTTTCCTGGCTCTTTCAAAATTTTCATTAGTTTCAAGGATTCTCGCACTGTGTCCATTGACAGCCTGCGAGAACCTAGAAAGTTCACACTCTGCATATATATTCCAGTGCGAACAATTCGCACTTTGCATCAAAGTGGCTTACGAGAACACTAGCTTCTCACACTGTGTTCTACACTGGCCTGCGAACATATTTTTGAAATTTTTGATTTCAAGTTTTGACTCTGTCAATTGCTCATATCTGTTGCTTTACACCTCTTTGGCTTACTAAATCAGTGACTCACATATCTTTTGCTTTAGTCGGCTTGCTGGAACTGATCTAGGGTTTCTAGGTTTTTGCTTGCCTTTATAGCTTGGCTTTCATGTCTTGGCCCTTTTTGGCATTTTCATTCTCTCTGATTTCTGGAGTTGAGTGTGTTGAGCCGGCTAAGAACCAGTGATTGGTTGAGAGTTCAGAGTTTGGTGTTTCTCGTTTGCTTGTGGGTTCGAAAGGACATTTTTTCAATTGCATTGAGGAACTCCTTGGTTTGCTTTTGTCTTTACTTTCGTTGAAAGTTTTGGTTGGGTTGTTATAGTTTGATTATTGACGGTTTGATTTTCTTTTCTAATTTATCAGAGTTCTTCTTGGAAAGTGAACGACAAGTTTTCTTTCAAGAGTTTGTTTTTTCCCTTTTCAAAAACATTGAAAATCTCGTTTTTAGAGTTTGTTTGAAACAGACATATTGAAATTGTTCATTGATATATGATTGTTTACATTGGCATCTGAACGGAAATTGAGCATTGCACTTGCATTGTAGTATTGAGATTGATTTGGAAGATACTCTCTCTCCCGTAACTAGGATTCATGGAATGAAAAGAATCATATTTCATCATATCCTTGCATTATTTGGGTCAAAGTCATACATCACGAGTTTCACTTCCGTTACCTTTGAGTAAACAACAGCCTTTGAAAACATTGTGTAACATTAAAATTGACCTAGTAACTCTTTTCTAGGGCTCTTTTACACCAACATTTAGCTAGGCTAGTGCTTTGGAGTAGGAAGAGAGACACACTCTCCAAAATCTCAAAAACAAACAATAGCATCTTGAGTTAGGGAGTGTTGAATTCCATTGGTAGCATATTGTCCTGGGAAGCCCTTCTAACACAAGGGTCAAGCATTAGGTCGCATTGGTGTTGGCAGAGTTACTAACCCTGCTTTGTTGACATCGGTGTAGAGATTGCACGTATTACGGGGGTCACTCTGAGGTATACCCACAATTATGAGTGGAATCCTTTGAGTTGATTTCGGGATAGATACCCTGCCTTTGCGTGTGGATCGGACTGACGACTGTTTCCCCAAGTTGTACTGTTGTTTTTGGCGACCTTAGTGGCTTATCTCTCTAGGTTATTACCCAAGGTGACTGTGGAGGGGAAAGTCTTCACGGTACCTGGAATCGATGTTGATCAAACTCACTCAGTCTCCTTAGAGGGTATACCCACGATTATGTGTGGGAGCTTGCACCAGGGCGTAAGTATGTTAAGCAGGTCATCAACGTAACTTTTCCATCTTAGCCCTGCCCCTTCTCGTCTCGTTGTTGCGATGTTGGATTTCATCACCAACTAGTGGCTTCGATATTAGAAGGTATTGTTTGCTTGGTGATTTCTTCTAGATTTTGTTTACTAGGGTGTGTTGTTGGTTTCTCGAAGTTGACCATAGGATTTTCGTTGGGGAGTTGGTTACTTGTTTACAATTTCTCCCCCACGACGTTTACGTAGGATGCAAGGTTTGTCTCTGGAACATCCGGAAGCTTCACAACATTTGCATACGGAAACACCTAAGGGTACCCCTGAGGACTCTTCTCATCTGGGTGAAATTCCCCTTGTTACTCTACCACACGTGGACATAAGTGATGTTCCAGAAGTTTTTACACCACCTCCACAAGTAGAATCCATTGATCCTCTTGCTGATTTTCGAATAACCCATACTATCGAGGACTATCACATTCGTCGTGGTGAACGACCTGTTGGATGATTAAATCCTTCTGAAGAAACCGCCATTACATCCTCTGAATCAACTGTTGGGCCTTCTCACGGTGTAATAGGCCAAGATCCTTTTTGGTCGGGTGATTTTTGACGAGTCTTGTTTGGTACTGAGTCATCCCCTGTCTACGAAATCAACCCTCCTGTGTCTCCTGAACCAGAGACTACACCAGAGACTACCACGTATCGTTTTGTTCTTCCTCCGGAGATGGCCCATCTCACGAATACTACAAGTGTCCAAACCGAGATTCCTGCAACTACTCTTGCCCCTATTAATACCCAGCGAACTCCTGAGGTTAACCCGAATTTACCTCCTGGTTACCATGCACTGAATCCTTTGTTGAATGTTCCCCATCCAACACCTCCACAAACTCCAGCTGGTTCTCTAGGTGGTCCTCAGTTTCCTGTGCATCCTATTCCCGGTTTCATCCCGACACTCCCTCAGTTTCCTATTGGCAATCCTAATACTAGTAGCACTATCCCGACTGTTGCGCCAAACTTGCACAATCCTGTTGGTGGACAGGGTAGTATGTTTCCTTTTCCCTTTCTCGGACATAACACAGTTCCTACACAACCTACGGTTGGTACACAACTTCCGGGTGGAACAGTCCCTTTGATAGGGGGACCAACCTCACCTTTAGGGAAAAACATACCTCCTGCATTGGCCCAGTATTGGAATCAACTTATGCAAAACTTTCCTCAAAATGCTGGGGGGCAACAAGTTGTCCCTACTATAGGCCAACCATATCCAGGTGTGACTAATCCTATTTGGGGTTCAGGTCAGACTACTCAACCTCAAGTCCCTACTCAGACTCAAGGTCAAAATCCTTGGGGTTACTATCCTATTCAGCCACCACAGAACCAACCAGGGTCTTCCCTCTGGGGGCAGACTGCATACGGTCCCACTAGTCTACCGACAGGGCTTCCACCCCAAAGTCACCAGTATCCATAAGTGAATCGGCAGTTGCCTTTTCTTGCTACTTTGGATCTGCCAGATTTGTCTAGGATTCTTAATGATCCTATTCGTCACTCTCCCCAATGGCCTGTTATTCCTGCAAAGCTTCCATCGGACATTCCAAAATTCCCAAATAATCATGTCATGAATTTCCATTTGTGGTGCTCGTCCAACTCGTTGATGGACGACTCCATTCGACTGCGTCTTTTTCAACGAACTCTTACAGGTGCTACTGCGAAGTGGTACATTGAATTACCACAAGGTTTCTTTTCAGATTTCAACACCCTTGCAATGGCCTTTCTAACACATTACCAGTTACCGATCCGTTACGATATCGGAACTGAGATTTTAACCTCCTTCAAACAAAGCTCAGGCACTCATATATCTGATCATATTCATGAGTGGCGATGGAGGTGACGTCTCATTAAACTTGAGCTTCCTCATCAGTTACTGGCAGAATGGTTTACAAAGTATTTTGTAAACAAAATTGGGAAAGGCATTGCTATGGGCGGTCTTGTCACAGAAGAGCAGGCTATTAGTCATGCTCAGTATCTTGATCTTGTTTATTCGCAAACGGGAACCTTGTATGATTTACTACCTGATTTACCTCGTCCTAGTAGTTCCAGCACTTCTACTACTCCCGCTACCTCGCATGCAACTGATGGTGTGATTGGTTCCACTCATAGCCACTCACACTCTGTTTCAACTACAACCCCGAAATCCAATTCTTCTAATGTTCAAAGTGCTCCATCTCCTTCTCCTCCCACCGGTAAAACCTCTGAAGTGAACGTTGTTCAATCTACGCCGACCGGTAAAAATAAGTCTAAAAAAGGGAGAGGCAAGAATAAGGAGAGTAAAAATAATAATCAGAATGAGCAAACCAAATCACCTCCTTTTGATGACCGGGATAAGCGCAAACCATGCTACCCTTGCCTTATCTGTGGTGACGATCACTACACGAAGGATTGTCCGAGACGTGCTGAGGTTAACAAGTTCCTTCAAGGAACACCCAAACCCTCTACTCCAGCAGTCTTGTTTCAACCCTTCCCGTCTCAACAACAGGCTTCGTTGGTCATCCACGACCAACCCTCTACTTCTACATCATCTTACGTTTTGATGTGCACTGGTGATTCCATGAAAGAAAATGTTGCACTTACCACTAGAGGTAAAGACTATACTCCTTCTACAGAGAAGGTCGACGACTTACCTCCCGATCTAGTACAGCCTTCTCCACCGAATCCACCTAAGAACGGTCCTCTTCATCTCGAAAGACTGAGTCTTGATACAGTTTTACGACCTCCGAAAGGTGTCATTAAGAAGTCGGCATTCAATCCTCATGCTTGGGCAGCCCAGAACTATAGCATTGTCGAAGATCTGGCCCAAGCACCCTCAACGATGTCTGCCCTGGAAGTCCTTCAGTCTTGTCCTGCACAACGAAGGGCATTGTTGAAAGCTATAGGTGGCATTGATCCAATAGATACGAATATGATAGTATTTAACTTGGAAGATCATATTCCAAGGTTACCCCCACAGCTTGCGTTTCAAATCCAAGTTGTTGTCGCCGACAAGAGCATTTGTCGGACTGTTATTGATGAGGGTGCCTCTACGTGTGTAATGTCTTTTACTTGTTGGAAAGCCATTGGCTCTCCCCCTTTAAATGATTCACAAAACACTTTAAGAGCCTTCAACGGCTCGGGTTTTAAGCCTTATGGTGTTCTACCATCGTTGCCTGTCACTCTGGAAGGTAAGACCGTCCAAGTGGAAGTGGAAGTTTTTGATACCCCCTAGATTATAATCTTCTACTTGGTCGTAGCTGGGTCGATTCTATGCGTGCTGTTGTGTCAACCCTTTTCCATGTCATATGATTTCCTCACCAGGGAAAAGTGGTTATGGTCAATCAACTTGCCTTTTTTAATGCTAATACTCGCATTGGCAACGTGCCTTTCATCGCTAAAACCCCACTGGGTTACGAGAATGTCGAGGTCGGTCTTTTAAAAGATTCTTCGTTAATGGGTACTTTCCCCATACCACCACCACCTGATCTTCCATGCCTGTTTATTGCTTCTATTAATATGATCTCTACTGTACCTCATGAACTTCTGGTGTCTACTGACCCTTTTCTAGTCCCTGATCCTGGAGATCATATTCGTTTCGGTGACGTTATGCCGTTAAGTCCGATTGAATCTACGTATCAAGCTATTCAATCGGCAACCCTTACTATTTCTTCTTTTGAGGAGTTGTCTCCTGATCCTTTCTGTGTCATCTTTCCCACTAACGAGATGATCATGTCCATTATGGAGGACACCCCTTGGGATGATGGGCATCATCGTTCCATACTGTTTCTGGAACAACAAACTCTTGAGAATTACCAGCAGATTTCGACTCCGTCGACCGTTGTTGTTATATCCACGGCTTCCCACTCTACACGAGATGTGTTTACGAAAGGGAACCTCAGTAAAATTTCACCCACGATGCCCATAGATATTTCAGTGAAACCTGGGATAGTCGAGAATGTTCATATTGGAGCTTCATGTTCTCCCGAAGAAATTGTCACTTATACTTCCTTGTTTAAAGAATTTCGTGATATCTTTGCGTGGAGTTACGAAGAGATGTCGGGTATTGACCCTGCTATAGTCGTTCATGATATTAAGACATACCCCAAAGCCAAACCAGTCTAGCAACGCCTCCATCCTGTCCATCCATGTAAAGCGGCAGCCATTAAACTCAAAGTAGAAAAACTTCTTAAAGTCGGTTTCATTTACCCCGTGGCATTGACAGAATGGGTTTCCAACCCCATACCAATTGATAATAAAGGTGGTAGTATACGCGTTTGTGTTGATTATCGGGATCTCAACAAAGATTTTCCAAAGGACAATTTTCCAACCCCTTTTGTTGACCAGATCGTCGAGGACTGTGCCGGTAGTGAAATCTTTTCCCTCATGGATGGATTTTTTGGCTATAATCAAATCAATATCGCTCCTGAGGACCAACATAAAACAACTTTTATTTGTCCTTGGGGTACTTTTGTCTACAGAAAACTCCCTTTCGGTCTAAAGAACGCAGGTGCTACGTTCCAACGTGCTATGTCTTACGCATTTCACGATATCGAACATATTGTTCAACCTTATTTGGATGATTTGTCAGCTCACTCTTTACGTCGAGTCGATCACCCTAATCATCTCCAAGCAATTTTCGTTCGTTGTTGATTCTATCGCATTCGCTTGAATCCTCATAAATGTGTCTTTTGCATAGAATCTGGCCGTCTACTCGGTTTCATTGTTTCACGCCATGGGATCCGGGTCGATCCTATCAAGGTCGAGGTGATTCTTCATCTCCCTCCTCCTTCTTCTTTGCGCCAGTTATAAAGTTTGCAGGGGAAAGCAAACTTTCTTCGTCGCTTCATCCTGAATTACGTTGAGATTAATCGGGGTTTCACATGTCTTCTAAAGAAAGGTTCAGAGTTTGTCTAGGATAAGATTTCTCACAATGCTTTTGAAGCCTTGAAATTATCCCTCACGAAAGCTCCTCTTCTTTTCCCTCCTGATTATAGTCGGGATTACTTTCTTTATCTAGTCGTGTCTGCGTATACTATCGGCATGGTCCTCGTTCAAGAGGATGATAACCACGATGAACATGTTATCTATTACTTGAGTAGAAGTTTATCATCCACGGAAATCAAGTACCAACATGTTGAAAAACTGGCTTTGGCTGTTGTTCAAGCAGTTCAATGTTTTCGTCATTATATTCTCTCCAGGAAGACTACAGTGATTTCACACTGTAACCCCATGCCACATATATTGACACATCAATTGTTGGGGGGCAAGTACTCCAAGTGGATTGTTATTCTCCAGGAGTTCGATTTGGAATTCGATCACGCCACGTCAAAGAAATCTCTAGTTTTCGCTGAGTTAATTTGTGATTTTCCCCACACTGCCACGGAAAAGGTAGCAGTTGATTCGTTACCTGACGAGTCACTTTTCCTTATCAGTACCAACGATATTTGGTACGGAGATATCATTATATATCTCCAAACTCAAACTTTCCGGCCTACTTTTTCCAGTGCCGAACGACGTCGCGTCCGTTATCAAGCACGTCATTATATTATCCTCGGCGATACTCTATACCATCGAGGCATTGACTCTGTCTTTTGGAGTTGTTTGAATTTTGACAAAGCCGAGAAAGCATTGAATGACTTCCATTCAGGAGCATGTGGTGGTCATATGTCTGGGTATGCTACTGCCCAGAAGATCTTACGTGCAGGTTACTTTTGGCCTTCCCTATTCACTGACTACATCACTGTTGTTCAGAAGTGTCATGCCTGCCAGACCTATAATCAGAAGATTCGATCACATCCTACTCCCCTTCATCCTATAGGTCCTTTTGATAAATGGGGCATTGATTTCATGACATGTCACCCTCACTCGGCCAGGGGGC
>CBVK0100964789.1:0-10228 GCA_900067695.1 Picea abies | reverse complement strand
AATTTATGGTTCCTCCTCCTAATCCCATAAACCAACGCAAAGCTTCTCCTTTCAACGTGAAAGGGAAAAAATTCAGTTTCTGGGGTTCATAGGTGTAGTCATAACCTCTACACAGGACATCAAATTCGAATAAGAACACATCAGGGTCCTCTGAGATTAATCCATGAAAGGTTGGAAGATTTTGTAACAAGATGGCTTTCATGGGGGAATTAGCAATTGGATCAGCTACAAGATATTCCAAAGTGGAAGTCTAGGCTAATGGTTGATTTGGTTGTGCCATTTGGTTGAAAATATGCCAATAATCTTCAGGAATTTATTAGCTTGGGTGTTCTATTTGGGGTGATCGATTAGTTTATCTCCTAATGGATTTAATCGCACTACCTCTATATGGTATTTCAGGTATACCTTCTCCTATAAGAATCACATGAGATCCAGGGTCAAGTGGTGGTGATGGGTTTACTTTAGAAACCCCACTGGTCTCCCCTTCTCCTTCTTCCAAATTACAAGAATTTCCCTTGTCTAAAGGGCTGAGAGGTGGAATGTTTGTATTTTGAAAATTGTTTTCAGTCCCTTCAGTTTCACTATGAACCTCAACATGGGCTACATTTGGTGAATTTTATTCTTGAGTGATTTGGGTAGAACCTTTCCGAGGTCCAACCGATGCTTCAGATTCAATTTTTGAGATGATGTCGTCTATCAAAGTGCTTCTTCCAAGGGCCACCAGGCCCTGGTATTTTGTATTTTTTGGTGGGTTTTTTGGTTTTTCAGGTTCTTTCTTATTAGTCGTACACACTTCACAGAAAATTCTAAGTACATATATGACCTCTATGTTTCAGCTGAAGGTAGGCACTGGCATAAGAATTTTACTTATTGACTACGTAGGTTCTTACCTTCTATTTTCAATACCTCATCCTCCAGAGACACAACCTATTATATATTTGGCATTCTCCTCGACAATGACGCCAAAATGTTGGGCTATAAAGATGTACTAAAAATAACCTTAGTTTAACATTAATTTATCAACCCTGGATTCGTATTTTATTTCAAGAATATCAGTAAAGTATATGAAGATAGTTGTAGAGGCTAAATCATGTAGTCAAATCAAATCTAAGTTTATCAACAATCAAGTTCCTCACAAATTCATTAAAACTCTGAAACTAAGATCTTTACTTAACAGAATTATAATCTAATCTATGAAATGTTATGAATTAAATGCATTAACTAAATTGTTGAATTCATCTAACTAAGAAACAATAATTGAATCTATGAAAATGATTGATAAACAGATCTATTAATGATTATTTAACCTGCTGGAAAGAAGCTGCTAAGTACTGCAAATTGAGAGGGAACAACAAATGCAAAACTAAGAGAAATGAACATCAAATGTAGAATTAAGCAAAAGGAACAACAACTGTAAATTTAATAAAAGGACAACACGTGTGAAAATGAGAGGAACTATCAAGAAATAAACTACAACAATGGAAACTGGAACAACAATTGATAATATTCAAATGAAGCATCTATCTTCTATAATCAAACAACATAACCAATCTATAAAAACATCAACACACTCATGCATTTATCTTAATTGTTGCAAAAGAGATTTAAATCACAGAACTGAAATCAAATCGATACAATTAAAGATTGAAATAGTAACTCCTTCAGACTGGGCCCTTAGTCTTGTAAAGCACTGCTACTAGAACCTCAGTATGCAAAAATGGTGAAAATGCCCAAAGCTTCTATTAATTCCATAACTGGTACAACATTTACAAAAGACTGCGTGTACAGAGAAATTCTGAGTTCTGAATACTTGGATAAAATTCTTGGCTGGTTCTCTATGGTTCATTTCCCTTTATATATTACAATGATATGGGTAAATTAAGATATTCTGAGGATCGAGAGATCCTCGGGATTGCTTTTACTATTTAAAATATTACAAAATAGAAAATCAATCTTCCTCAAAACTACTTTGCGCCTAATTTCTTCAACCTCCAATAGTCTGTGCACCTTCAAAATCTCCTTAGATATCTTGAGTTTAACAATATTTATCCATTCCTGCAATAAAATCAAACAATTCAAACCAAATTTTGGAATTTATCTAATATCACTCAATAATATTTCTAGACGACTTTTTAATCATTTTCTAACCTGATTATTTATAATTAATAGAAAAGTCAATCAAGATTATATCATAAACCATGTTGATAAGGAGGATATTTGTATCTTTTTCTCAACTCAACACCCTTAAAAAATATTTGGAGAAAAACCCATAAAAATTGATTGCAAGAAAAACCGTTGGGTAATAAATTTTATAGAAAATAAAGAGGGTTAAAAACCTCATCCTTGTATATTTTTTTCTATGAATAATTAGGAATTTTAAGTTTGAAATAGATTTTTATTTTGTATTTGAGTTTCTCTTCATTTTTTGGTTCAAGATTTTATTTCATGTTTTTCCATGTATTCTCATAAGTGCTAGTTAGTTTTATGAATTGAAAAATTACAAATTATGAAAATCACATGGGTGCACTCAATAAGTAATGTTTTTTATCATTTTGGTAGAATTTACCAATTATTAAGCTCATGAAATCTCTTGAATATTTGTCCTATGCAATTTTCATGCAAAGTCTTTGTAAAAATGCCTATATGAAAGAAATCATTTTTTCATGTAAAAGGTTTGTATGAATCCTTTTAGCCAAGGCATGAGGGTTACATTTTAAGTGTTTTTAGAAATTATTGAGCCAATGTGATGTAGTTTTCATGCAAATTATTTGTACAAATGCCCAAGACCAAATAATGAAAATTGCAAAGTGTTTGTAAATATTCCTTAACAAAGGAGTACATTTTTAGTTTAATATGTGTTACAATCTTTTACTCAACATACACTAGTCATTTAAGTATATCAGTTTGTTAAAGATAAGTCATGATTTAAATTGACACCTTATAAGTATTATAAGTCATGTAAATATATAGTGTACACATTTTATTTTCAATAGTAACTTTCCTTGTATTATGGTTTAAGAGTTAGTTAATTCATTTTCCTCCAAATTTGAAACTTCTCAGGTTTGTAGCTTCTACATAGGAACTCCACTTAAAGCACATGCCAATGCGATGTGGTTTGCATATAAATTATTTGTACAAATTCTTAAGAGCAGATAATGTAGATGGAAAACTGTTTGTAAACATTGTTGAACAAAGGAATATATTTGTATTTTAATATGTGTTTTAATAATTTACTTAACATATTATAATCATTCGAGTATATCAGTTTGTTAAAGATAAATGATGATTTAAATTGTCACCTTAGAAGTATTATAAGTCATGTAAAGATATAGTGTACAAATTTTATTTTCAATGGTAACTTTCCTTGTATTATGGTTTAAAATGTAGTTACATTCACTATCCTCCAAAATTGAAGCTTCTTGGGGTTGTAAAATGTACATACAAACTCCACTTAAAGCACATGATAGACTATTGGAAAGATCAAAATCCACTTAAATCACATGAAACACCATTGGCAAGATATTGGTGGATGGATATTCATTACATGAACACACATACAATAGAGAGAGGAGTATGCTTTAAAGGAACACACATACAATAGAAATAGGAATTACAGATTGAAATTTAAATGCAGGGGATTAATCTTGGTTGTCTATTGCATTTACCAACTGATTGTGCTCAAGATATCTATGCTTGAACATCTCTGGTTACAAGAAACTCTTAAACTCCCCAAAGTTTTGACCTTGAAAATGGGTGCCTTCTTTTCCTTTTATCCTTCTCACTTATGTTTGAAAATGATTCTTAAAACCACCTCCAACTTCTTGATTCTTGAGTGGTTTTTCTCTGGTAGAAAATAATTACTTTCACCTACATGAAATTTTTTATGCTTTGCAGGAACACACACAAAGGAAAAAATGGTAGGATATGATTTACAGGAACACACATACAATAGAAAGAGGATAGGAGGATAGGACACATTGTTGATGCCAATATAGACACATGGCATATTTTTTATGTCGATATAGAAAGAGGATATTTTTTATGTCGATTCCATTGTTGATGCCAATATAGAAAGAGGATATTTTTTATGTCGATTCCATTGTTGATGCCAATATAGACACATGGAATATTTTCACTGGTCCAAGTTGATGTTGATGTGGCAGGGAGGATAGGACATGTGTAACCCATTTCAATATGTTGACCAATATATATGGTGGGTTCCCCATGTCCAAATGGAAACTACTAGTTGGCCCTGATAGTGATATGTTGGCATGTCGAGATATCATCTCTTTTCATTTCACTGACGAAGACATTGTTTTCGACACTATGAAAAATTTCATTATGGGTTTATCTTTTCATTTTTTCGATGATGATCTCCACCATTAATATTTTTCCAAAACAAAGAGATCCATTGATCTGGCTCGACCAAAAGACCCAATAAACTAAGGAGTTGACAAGATCATGTTGATGTCACCTTGGATATGTGGAGGCTTTTCAATTTTCCATATTGATGTTGATGTGGAAGGGAGGACATGAAATTTTTCAACCATTATGATGTGATTTGATAGCTTTGGGGGTCCCTGGGTGTCGATGTGGTAGTTGTTGATTGGTTCTAACAATGCTCTACTAGTGGGATGACATGACACCTAGTTGGGGGGCTTCAATACATGAGGATAGATCCATATCATTGATCAATCCTACCTGCATAGGTTTTGAGAGTAGATATGGACTATACATCAGAGGTGCCCCATCAAAGTGGTAGGGGTTAGGTCACAAGGGAGGTTACGATTTGGAAAATATGATGATTGTTTATCAAATGAACTAGAAATACATAATATTCGTCGATCCAACTCAACCACGAATCCAAAAAAAATGAATAAGGAAAAGGTCATCATGATGATGTTATCCTGGACAGGTGGAAACCTTTTATTTTCCTACGTTGATGTTGATGTGGAAAGGAGACAAGACACGTGTCGTGCATATTTGATATGATTTGGGGCACCTTTGGTGGGTTCCACCTATCCACATGGAAGTATCTGATTGGCCCTGATATTTCTATACTGATAGGATGACATGACATCTGGCTGGGAGGATGTGAGATCAATGATCAAATCTGGGCCATTGATATCTTAGGACACACTTGATGGCATGATGGGATTTGGTTGTCCATTGGAATTGCATTGACTTTGATCTAGACCATTGATCACAGGTGACCCATTCATATTGTTGAAGGATTAGGTTCAAATGGGACTCAATAAGAGAACTAAGAAGAGGCGTTGAAAGAAAATATGGACCGTCCATTGGATAATTGAGGATAACATAGAGTCGTTGATCTGGATACACTTGAGTGCAAAAATCGGCTAAGGCATGAACATTTTTATGTTGATTTCACCTTGGACACATGGTGCCTTCTCATTTGTTAGCAATAGAGTTGATGTGGTATATAGGTACAAAATGTGTCACCTATTTTTGAGATATTGACCTATGTATGTGGTGGTTTCCAGATGTCCATGTGGAAGTCGCCGGCACTCAAAGTTATCTACTGGAAGGCCATGTGTAATGTTGAGCTGGAACATTGGGGTCATGGATAAAATATGGGTCATTTATTTATCAAGACACAGTTGAAGGTGCGATGGAATCTGGACCATCCATCGAAGTTGCACCATCGAAGTGCTTGAGGGTTGAATCCAAATGTGACTTTGATGAAGGGACAATCTCGACTGTTGATTTGAAAGAAGATGCATGATAAGATCTGAGCTGTTAATATTTTGGTATCTAAAAGAATATTGATGTTGAGATTTTAGGCCATGTTATCATGGTAATCCCCTAGGATATTATCTCTTCAGCTATTTTGGGGCATGATAATCCCCTTTTTACCCCCTTTTTACCCCCTTTAAGAACCTAAGGGATTAAATATTTCCTTAGGTGCAAAAGGGAATGGATTTTTTGTTGTTTTATTCCATATTCATCGAAATAATTCTACTCCTAACTATCCATAGGATATTGAAGCTCATATTTAGCCACTAAATTACCCAATCTTGGTCTGGAAACTTAAAAAAACCTTCAAATCTTTACCAGGAACAAAATACAATACTAACATTTGGTTTCAGCAAGGACAACATACCCCTGCGCTCTACTGATAAATGTAGACCATGTGCATTATTTTTTTGGGTTATGGAGTCTACCCAAAAATATACATCTCCTTCGTACCTAAAAATGATCTCTTAACTTATTTTGGGGCACGATAATCCCCTTTTTACCCCCTTTATGCACCCGAGGGATTAAATGTTTCCTTAGGTCCAAAAGGGATTGGAGTTTTTGTTGTTTTATTCCATATTCCTCGAAATAATTCTACTCCTAACTATCCATAGCATATTGAAGCTCATATTTAGCCACTAACTCACCCAATATTTACCTGGCCACTTCAACAAAGCTTCAAATCTTTACCAGGAACAAAATACAATACTAACATTTGGTTCCAGCTAGGACAACATACCCATGCGCTCTACTGATAAATGTAGACCATGTGCATTCTTTTGTTGGGTTATAGAGTGTACCCAAAAATATACATCTCCTTTAGACCTAAAAATTGATCTGATATGTGACACAAAAACACTGAACAACTTACAACGTTAGCATCCTACCTACTTCCTCAAGTAACAAAATGTGAATGAAATAAAATTAAAACAAACTCTACAAATTGAAAACAAATGCTTGACTATAAGATTATTTATGTACATAATACTCCTACTCTAATTATTCCATCCACTTTGATGAAGTGTAACGAAATTTCCAATGATACCAGGAAAGTTCCTTACCGCATGGTTGAACTCCTTGTATGCACCTTCAGATAATAAGGATAAGAAAAATAGGAGATTGCAACATCATATGATTATGAAACTCATAATTATGATCTGAAAATACTAGCCTCATTTATCTTAAGTCATTTGAGGCATTAGACAATGTATACTCCAACCAAAATGAAACTAGAACATGAAGAATATGGGGGATGATAGGTTTCTCAACAAAAATTGAGGCTTCTTCTTTTTTATGGATTTGACTAAATTGGTCCTAGAGACTCTTCCATTTTTTTGCTTGTGATTTTGATGAAGAAAAAGGCGTAAGTAAAACAACTTCATCGCATGCCAAGACTTCAATTGGTTCTTGTTCACAATGATCAAGCTTTGTACCTTCAAGAATAAATGAAAAAGATTCATCATTCTGAAACCCTTCATCGAAACCCTCATAAATCACATAGACAGGTGCACTAATAACATTTTTTGAGAAATACCCTTTAAAGATGTGTTATTCAATAGCAAGCTCTGATTTTGTTTCATGATGGTCAAATATGGGCATATTTCTTCTTGAATTTTTTGTGAATGATGTTGTAGAACTCTACACATCTTCTTCAACTTTCTATTCATAAAAAAATGGATTAGTGTTGTAGAATCCAATATGAGAAGATTCTACATGAACAAACCATTGGTTAGCATATGGATCATTAAAAACAAGGGGAAATACATCATCAATGATGCTACGTTGCAATATATTTATAGAATTTTCGAAAACACAATCTTGATTCTGATCAGTGGGTGTGAATGAAGAAAGCGTTGTCTCTTCTTCAAAATCCTTATGAATATGTCCATAAATGAAATCCTTTTCAAACTTAATTTTAGAGAATTCTTTCTACTCTTCACTACTATGGGTACAATCTTTTTTATTCTCTATAACTCGCTCAAGTTCTTCATTAAAGCATTGTTCAAAATGAAACTCAGAATATGGAAATTCAAAAATATTCTATGAATATTCTTGAAAATGTAAAAATTCATCAACACAAAAAAGGTTTCTTGACACCACAATAGGTATTTGCAACTCATGATCATCTTCAAAAGGAGAAACATCTCTTTGAATATGGTATTAATATACATATTTCAAAGAATGAAGAAGCATTGTATCCTCTGGTAGATTCTTTGAAGCTTTTGTGTGAAAATCCTCTACTGATACCTTTTCATTTGAATATGTAAGGATATCTTCTCCATTCTAATTATTATAGTCAAATTCTCTTTCAAAATATTGTTCATATTCGTCATCTGGGATCTCCCCTTCCTATCCATTATCATAGGAAGAGCCTTCTATATCCTATGAAACTAATTTAAAACTTTCATTGCAGTATCTTCTAAGAGGAAGATCAATGGGATACCTCCTTATGAATAAGGAGATATCTAATGTTCTTTGACATTTCTCGAATTCAAAATATTTTATCGATCATAATAGACATGGATATGATAAGGGTCAAGGTGGCATGTGTCTTCTGGTAGAGGCCAAGTTTTCATTCTGTGGAGTTGCCAGGTGAAATATTAACTGCCAAGTTCCTGAGGCATGTTCACCATCAAGTCTCATAACTTACAATGTCATATCCATAGGGAATATTTATTCAACTTATGTCCCCAACAATGGCTCCATTTCATATTTTATCCCTCAAGATGTCCTAGGATTTTCTTGGAAAGATGTTGATGTTGTTGTTGGAATTCGTAGTCAATCACTCCATAGTTCTCTAATGATTGGAATTCCCTTTATTTAGTTTCCTCAAGGTGGAAATGAATCTTTAAAAATATTAGAATTGTTTCTCGAATATACCCATCTTCTTCTATATAAATTATTCCATATCTTTTATCCTTCAATCTATATTTTTCAAAATAATGTTTTGCATTGTATCTACAATGGTTGTCTTTCTGGAAGCCTTCTTCATTTCATAGTTTTGTCAAACACATCTCATGAAAACATAAATTGCACCTCCTATTTATTTCCTAAAAGATTACATGTATACTCAAGTCACTAGATATGAATGGGATTCTCTTCACCAAAAGGAGAATGTTGTTGTCTAATATGTGCCAAAGGTATATTTGCCGTAGGTGGTCCCAAAATTCTAAACTCTATTGTTGAATTCCAACTTAGGAATGAGTGTAATTCATCCTAGGAAAACCATCTATATTGATCTAAGTATGATCATGATATCAAGAAACCCATAAGAAACTTGTGCTCGAAAAATAAATGTCCAAAGCACTATTAAGAAATAATTAAACTAGACTAATAGATTTAAATATTGTAGGAACTTCATTCAAGGGTTTGTATATACAAACACATTTCAACTAAAAAAATTGATTTTAATCACAATATCAAAAAATTTATCTTATAGGAACCATTGTCTATATGTGCAAAGAAAAAAAGTGATGTATTTGTTCATCTCAAGATTAAGCACATCCCATGATCCTGACATTAACACATCATCCCATTGTATCCAATATAATTAGTGTCTCTTTTATTTAGTAACCATTATTCTTATATAATCTCAAAATGACACTAATATATTTGGGTCAAAAAATTATATTTATTTTGACATTAGTTTCAACACCCATGATTTTTTCCATTTTCGATATCAAAATTCATTGTATTTCTATTTTTTTTCTCTAAGTTAATCAAATTCCATATTATTGTTTTGGATTTTATTTTTTAATTTACCAATTCTTTCCATATTTGTTTCTTACATTGTTTAATGTTAATATATCAATATTAAAAAGGGAAAATTTAGACATTTAATATTTTAAATGGAAAAACAAAATATTTGAAAACAAATATCCCATTGAGATGTTTCAAATAGTATATTGTTCTCCTAAAGCACATTTCATATGAAATATTTATGACCCTAGAAAATGGGAATTCAAATTCAACTTCTCAAGGCCCTATCCTTTTTATCTCAACAATACAAATCCATAAAATGAATTATCAAGAATTAATGATAAATACTTAAATTATGTTCTATTTCTAATTGAAGGATTTAATAATAATAATAATAATCTATTTTTAAGGTCACGGCCAAGCCAACACACTAAATTGGTGTATGAGACCCCCTTGTTTTTAGGACAAGGGAGCCCCCTCCACCCAACAATTTGACTGGTAAAGTCTACGAAGGTATACATACCCTACCTCCCTCTAGATTTGAACCTGTGACCTCTTAAGAGGAAACACGTTTTCTTAACCATTAATATTAATGAGAATATAAACAAAATGACAACTTTAAATCCACTTTGTACACTTGTGATGATCGAGATTATTTTGAGAATGAAATGAAGGAAGAGATATAACAATGAAATATACAAAGATATTGTGATATACACATAAATATTTCAATAAACACAAGGATACAATAATGCACAATTTTTATTAATGA
>CBVK0100964788.1:0-10228 GCA_900067695.1 Picea abies | reverse complement strand
AAGTGTCCTTCTCATGTCGTTATAGGCATGGCATAGGCATCATGGCAGTATGCTTCCCTGACACTTATGACACTTGTGAGCAACATGCGACACTTGCGACCTTGTGAGCAAAAAGAGACACTTGCGACCTTTGTAATGATGACACTTGCGAGACTATCAAAGTGAGTATTTTTTATGTGTAACAACAAGGAATATCCTAGTGATGAAAGTTGAGTTTGTAGTGACGTGGTCCAACCGAGGAGGTTAGGGATGTTACATAAGTGCTAGATACCAATATAACCTAAAGGGTTTAGGCCTTTAAAGGAAACTTCTAGGAATCCAAGACCAATCATGATGATGCTCATGACACCTAACCACGATTCCAAATCCTAGTGTGAAAATCCTATGAATAGAACCCATATTTGTAATTGAAGGCCTACAATTTCCCACAAAGCACCATTGTGGTGACATTGTTTAGGTGTTGGAGGAAAGGGATTACTGTTGATAGTAGGTGGAAAATGTGGTAGGTTATAGGGTTTAATATTGTAACAAGGATGCACACATTCTATATAGTGCATTCATATTATTAGTGCAAACATGTTCTATAATGTGTGCACTTTCCTGCTAGATAAAGGAAAAAAATTCACAAATTCTCACCTCAAAATCATAGAAAAATCCTATGTTGTCTACAAGTTAATTAATCTTTTGAAATACACTGCTATTGCAAACAATTTTTATGATTTTTGTGCGATTGGAAGGAAAATGTTGTCTATTTTTTGTTATGAATCCATGTGAACATGGGGAATAGACATAATTGATAAGAAAGTCTTCAAATAAAGTGAAACCTAGTGAAAAGGTCGATGAAGAAAGAGAAAGGAAATGTTAGGTATGGAAAAACATAGAATTTTAGCAAAGGCCAATCCAAGTTATAGCATAACATATGCCTTTGTTGTTTATCCTCCATCACCATAAGTAAATTGTAGGATTTTAATAGAGGCCAATCTAATTCTGACATTTAGTGAACCTCTAATGATTGTTTCATTAAGACAAGTTGTTGTGGATGACTAGACGATGACAAATTCGCTTGGAGATAATTATAAGATGGATGAAATTAGAGAGGCAATTGGTGCAAAACCTTCTAGTGAAGCAGTTCATATGGTGCAACCTCTTATTTATTAGTTAGGGTTTCCTAAAACTAGCCATGAGGATGCGTACTCCTCCCAAATTTGACCCACAGGTTATTCAAGGGGTAGTAACTCCCATGTTTATGCCACAACAAAGAGGTGAAAAGTGCTAGAATATGGGTCCATCGTCCTTATATAAAATGAGCAGTTCACTCAAAGGAACTCTTAAATATAACAAGGTGGGTGAAAGTGTTCTAGTTTCATTTGAGGTAAATTTATGTAACCAAACTATTTGTTATCATTCATACAAAATTATTAAATAATAGTTTGAATACACAATTAATGCAATTAAATGTTAGTTATTTATGTCTTAATCAATATATAAAAGTTTGATTGTTGTTAGGAAAATTTTAGACATTAAAATAATTTAATGTTCATAAACAAGTAATCATATGGTTAGAAACCTAATGGATGTTTTTCATACAATTGGTAAGAAATCTTGTTCCTAACATGTATTGTCATAATCAACCGTTAGCAAGATTACAAGAAAATATCATTTTTTGGAAAAAACATCTCATCGCATTAAATGTAGTGTCAAAACCATTTCAAAGTATTTTATTAGATGAGACAACTTCGACATAATAGGAAAAACATATTTGTGGGCCTTCATTGGTAGGTTGCTTGGTTTTGACATGAGGTTAATTGGAACAGTTAAGGGACTCGTGCATAATTTTTTGCACGAGGACACTAGGCCTTCTTCCAACTAGTAGGATGTAGTAAAATTGAGAAGGGTTTCTAGGGAATGATAATCCCACATTAAACACTTTCTTGACAAGACAAAAAAACAATTGTATGAGAGATTCAATAATGATCATAATGAACTTAACTTGGAATAAATATATTATGAGAAATGCAAGCTTTAATATGTTAGGATAAATACAATACATAACACATGTTGTTGTAGACACTGTAAGGTCTCCTATGAAACCCACAAAGCATGTGCTCTCCTCGAGAAGATTCAACAATGGAACAAATGAAGAGAAAAAGTAAGAAGTGGTCGATTGGGTGAATGAAGAAATTTGGGTGATAGAAGGAGAACCTTAGGCACACGATTGTGACGTGCGACACCAAGGGGGCACACACCTTACTTTCCTTAGAATGATTGATATAGATTTGGGTTGTATTTGGAAAAGGGTGGGGAAACTTGGGAGCATGCCAAAGGAGTTGACTCTTTTTCCCTTGGAAACAAGGGCGCATTAGAGAGGTTAGATGACCCCATTGGAAAACCCATGAGGAGTCATGATGATCAACATGAAGAGTGCACAAGGCAAGGGGCACACTAGCCTAAGAAATGAATGGTTGATGGATGTGTGAGATTAGCTGGGTGCACTGCTTCCACATAAGGGAACAAAAATTCAGATGAATTAGAGTTCAAGAAGGGGCATGACACACCCAAGATACATGATTTTTTACACTAGTGACTCTTGGAGGCCATATAAAGGAAAGAGTGCACAACCTATGGAAGGATAGAGAATTGTTGACAAGATATTTAGAGATAAAGTTTGAGCAAAGTCTAAGGAAATGAACTGAGGCAGAGTTTCCAAGATGGAAGACAAGTATCCAAGAGTTGGACCCTTTGGGAGGTTTTGGGGAAGTATACAAATGCATGTCTATGGAGGCATGTGTGAGGTAGAATTGAAATCTATGTTATATTGGTGAAGTTATATAGAAATGAAGAGACAACAAGTCCACGTTTGTGGGAATGCCTAAGGTGCACTTTAGGTGGTTGCATATACAATTGCAATAAAGAGTCTTGGTGTGATAAATCTACTCTTGATTGTCTTGCTGAGGTGAGGGGAGTCATGTGACTTTGCCAAATTTGTAAACCAAGCCGATAGTGCTCATATTGTAACTGTTTCACAATAACAAAGACTTAGCTAGGTGTTAGAAATCATTTGTGTCACCTGCACTATTTCTATTTTTTTCTTCATTTTGTTCCATAGTTGTTCTATTGTATTCTAACGTTCATGGATGCTTTCTTAAATAATACTAAGTGTTAAACTACATTAACAATTGTCTAATTAGGCAATATTTTCACTAGAGTAGGAGTGTGACTTGAAAATAGCCTAGAATGGAGTATGGGTATGATATAGGTGAAGAGGTGTAGTCCAGATGAAATATTCTTGGTGTGCTAAGATATCAAGAGAGAAGAGAGAACCATCACAGAAAAACACATTCTTAGGAGCTAAACGATCATAAGATGATATCATGCATCCTTTGGAGTTGTCATAGGTGGTATTAGAGAAAATTTGGCTATTCATCACTACTATAGCTGGAACAGTTGTGGGAAGGGGGTGCACTTGTTTGGTGAAGAAGTTTGGGCAAAGGTTTGGTGAGGGTTCCATAGGATGAGCCATTGCAGAGGCAACCTGAGCGCAAACTTGGTGGGTTGTGACTAGGTCAAGTTTTAGACATAATTCATGGCTTGTCAGCAGAATTGGGTGCACTCCTTACATAGGACAAGTACAGAGTTTTGAGAGTGAACTGAGCACTTGGGAAAGGAAAAATAATGTGGGACCCTAGAAGTAACCACAAAAAATTGGACAAGTATTGAGACAAACTCTAGGGTTCCTTGGAGAAATCCTTCACAAGTAAAGTGAAGAAACTTGGAGGGCCATCCATGGCTGACGAAAGTGACACTGAGAGGGATCCAAAGAATAGTAAAATTAAGGATTAAATCATTATATTAGAGAGGTCTGTCGAGTAGATGATGGATGCATTATGCCATCATGGTGAGAGGGTTGACCAAGAGGATATTGAGTCAGGAAATATGAAGCATGGGTTTAATGAAGGTGTTCAGGAGTACCAGTTAACTACAAATTTTATGACCGACACCTTGACCAACAACATTCAAGATAGAGTCAAGGAAACAAAGGACAAACTTTCCATAGTCACAAAGAGGTTGAAGTACCAAGACAACACCATCACATTATTGAAACAAGATTTGGATAACAAACAAAGATCTGTTGTCATGCTAATGTAGATCAAGATAAATTAAGCCAAGCCATATGATGGAACTCATGATGCTAAGTTGTTGGGAAAATTTTGTTGGGACATTGAGTAGTACTTGTAACAATTGAGAAGAAGTTCAAATGAAGCCAAGGTGAACGCTGCTGCAATATTTTTGAAAGGAACCTATAAGATTTGGTGCAAGAATCAAGTGGAAGAATTAGCAGCTGGGAGAATCGTTAAGAAGATCGAAGATTAGGTAGATATGAAGGAAGCCTTTAAGGAACAATTGTTTCTATGGAACCAAGCATGGATCGCAAGGAATTAGTTGTTGGCTCTGAAGCACGCTCGTAAGATCCAATCCTACATCAAGGAATTAAGTTGGCTCATGTTGGAGATAACAAACATGTTGGAAGAAGACATGATTTTTCACTTCATGAATGGTTTGCAACCATGGGCATAGAGTGAGCTGTGATGACATAACGTGTAGACAGTTGCAACAATAATCAATGTAGAAAAACAATTGTTAGACTTTCAGGGTGAATGAAGGATAGGTCCTAGGAATAGTGAGGACTTCCAAAGTGATAAGAAACAACAAGGGAAGGGGAATAATACTGATAAAGGAAAAATGAAGACATCTAAGGGAAGATAAGACAATGACAATAAAATTGACACAACAAAAGAGAAGCGGATTTCATGTTGAATTTTTGCCAAGGAGAAATAGGCAAAGAATTGTCCCTTGAAACATAAGTTGAATGCTTTGGAGAAGGCATAAAACCAATATGTTGGAGTCTTTCAGGTCTTGAACACTATCATGGAAGGTGAATCCATGGAGAGACAAGAGAAATGTGAGACAAAACTTTGTTGTGTGTAGTCCAAACTCAATGGGAAGTTAGTGTTAGCCATGGTGGAGAGTGGGGTGACTAATAACTTCTTGAGGGAAGACATGACTTTGGGAAAAATTCAAATCTTAGTACAACGTATCATCCAAATTCAAATGGGAAAACATAGAGGACTAACAGAATAATTGAGGACATTCTTAGAATGTATGTGATTGACAAACCATCAAAGTGGGAAGACTATATTCATTTGGTTGAATTTTCCTACAATAATGGGTATCATTACTCATTGAAAATGAGTTCATTTGAAGCATTATATGGTAGAAAGTGTAACAGTGAAGTGACTTGGGATAATCCAACAGACAAAGCAGTTACTGACCCATATTTGTTAAAGGAAATGGAGGAGCAGATGACAAAGATAAATCATAATTTAAAGTCTTCTCAGGATAGGTAGAAAAGCTATACAGACAAGAATAGAGTGTTTAGATATTTTAAATTGGGCGAACGTGTGTTTTTGAAAGTGAAGGAAAATATAATTTTTCTAATATTAGGAAGTTTCCCAAAGTTGGCAACAAGATATTGTGGACATTTTGAAATATTAGAAAATATAGGTCTAGTTGAATACATGCTATCATTTCCTACATCCATGAGAGTGAATATTGTATTTCATGTGTCATTATTAAAGAATTATGTTCCAAATCCTAACCACATAATTGATTGGAATGTGATCCAAGTGGAGCATGAAGGGGATTTCTAGGTGGAACTAGTACACATCCTTGACCAAAAAGTCAAAGTACTCAAGAACAAAGACATAGGGTTGGTAAAGGTTCAATGGACTTGCTACGGTCCTAAAAATGCTACATGGGATCATGAAGAAAACATGAGGGAGGAATACTCACAAATTTTGGATAATTTTGAAGAAAGAAAAATGCAAGACTCCATTTTGAGGAGCTAGAGTTCGGGAACCACATCTCAGAGTCCTAGTCAACTGCATTGGGGACCCTGATAAAAGAATGGATAATTCCTTGGGTTAATCCTGATAAACGAATGGTACATACCTTGGGGTAGCCCTGATAAATGAATGGTGCATTCAATGGGTTAGCGAGTTGAGATAAACATGAGATTATGGTTGGAACTGTTGCTGGAGTTGTAAAATTGTAGAACATTATTTCTAAGTATTGTGATGTAAATTTGCACATGTGTATATTGGAATAGTGTGCACCAATGAAATGTAACAATTGTAAGGGAGGGGGGATGTAACATCCCCACTATAATCCCCAGTTTAATTAATTATTATGTAGATGTAATGTGTGGCTATGACCAAAGTGATGTACTATGTGAATTGTATTTTAATGTTTTAATAATAAAATGTGATGTCAGTTGCTAAGGGGAAAAGGATAAAGATGGGGGATGAATTAATCCACAAGAGAGGGGAAGGTATAAGAGAATGGTCAAGAGGGGTCCAAGGGGGAATTACCCATGTATATTAATTCAACCCATTATTCCTAAAATTGCTATTTGTATATGAACCTTCTAATTTCGGATTGAGTGTTCCCAAATCCGATCATTGAATACATGTAAGAGGGTGGGTGTGAGTGGTAACATCCCAAAGTTATTGGGCACATGGGGGATGATAAAAATCATCTCGGGGAAGTGTGTGAGTCAAGAAAGCAAGAAAAAGGAGAGAAATTTATATTGGTTGGAACAACAGTTTTAGACAATCAAGTTTTTGGGCATGAGGAGCAAGGAGAGAGAAAGAAACATAGCTTGGAGCTGGTGCGTCCATGGAGGGAGAATTTTAGAGAAAGATGCATCATATTTGAGAGTATTTGGAGTTATAAATTGAATATATAGGTTGTTAGGCATGAAGAGTAAACTCCTGGGAGATTTTCACTATAACCACAAGTCTTGTTGTTGGTTGCTGGTACTTTTTCCTAGCAACAAGTTCACTTGAGTTCCTAGTTGGGAGATTCATAGATACCTATGATAGAGATACCTCAATAAATGAATGGGATGCTCGAGGGAATGAGATCAATGAAGGGGTACATTCCTTGTGTTGGGTAGGTCAAAAGGAAGAGAGTTGGTTGAAAATCAGGATAACTGTAGAAGAATATCAACAAGTTATGAGTTTTCTGAGTTGTCAGTGGACATTGAGAGACCACCCTATTTTGTGGATTTCTAGCCTCAACTTGGGGGTGATTGGCTATTGATTTTTGGAATAGTTAGTCTATGGTTGGGTAAAACTTCTTTCATAAGAAGTTGGTTGCACAAGTATTGTGAAAATATAAGTGTTTTATATTGTTTCTGTTGTAATATGAGTTTTAATTGTTGTGCATGAAATTTGAGTATGATTTTTTTATATGTGGATGTAATAAAGTTTATTAGATGCATTATTGTCTATTTTAGTATGTTGTAGATGCATCAATGTAATGGTAGAGAAAAATTGTTAAATCTGTTTTTAATTTATAGCTAAAAGCTACAGGAAATCAATTAGCTGTAAAAGAAATAAATTAGTTCACATAAATATTTTTTTTTATGAGTATTCTGCATTGTAATGTCCCTCAGTTAGGTTGGGGGATGTTACAAGAATGACGTATAGAAACTATGAGTTTGTAGTGGTGCCATTTGGGATTACAAATGCACCATCCCCTTTCATGTGTTTAATGAATAGTGTGCTGAACAAGTACCTGATTTTTTTTTTTTTTTTTGTGTTTGTGGATAATATTTTGGTTTATTTCGAAACTAGAGAGGAGCATGAAGAACATCTCAGGATGATACTGCAAGTGTTGATAGAACACCAAATATATTCTAAGTTTATCAAGTGTGATTTCTTTCAAAAGGAAATCCAGTATTTAGGCCACATAATCTCAATAGAGGGAGTGGCAGTGGATCCCAAAAAGATATAGGAAATCATGGATTGGCCTACACCCATGAATGTAACATATGTAAGATATTTCATGGGATTGGATGGGTATTACATAAGATTTATAAGGGGATTTTAAAAGATTGGTAATCCAATTACCTCATTACAAAGAAAAGTGAAGAAATTTGTATGGTCACCAAAGTGTGAAGATAGTTTCTAGTAGCTAAAGCATATTTTGACCAATGCCCTTATTAATAACATTGCATACCCTAACAATGAATACTTTCTTTGCACTGATTCTTGCAAAGAAGGACTCAGTGGATTTATTATGCGAGAAGGGAATATGATTTGTTATGAATCAGATAAGCTAAATGAGCATGAGAAGAAGTATGTTACCCATGACCTAGAACTTGGAAAAAGTATGCATGTGTTGAAGATGTGGAGACCCTACTTGCTCAGAAGAAGGTTTTTTTTTTATGCCAAGCAACTTTGGACTAAAGAATTTGTTTGAGCAACCATGTTTGAATTCTAGATAGGCCATATAGATGATACTAATTAGTGAGTTTCATTTTAAGATCAAACATATCAAATGAAAAGAGAACAAAGTGGTAGATGCAGTCAGACAGAGTGTACAAACTATACACTTAGCAACAACAAGTGTAGGAGAGTTTTACATCAAGAAGAGGATCAAAACCCTCTTGAAAAAATATGAGTTCAACAATTTGGTGAAAGAAGGGTTACAACAAGAATCCAAGTGAAGGAAGTGTGAAGGGTATCCGTTTGGAGCTGATGATTTATTGATGTATCATAATATGATACATGTGCTTATTTCAACAGTTTTGAGGCATTTTATTTTGAATGAGTTCCATATAAGACCTTATATAGGTCACCCTGGTTATTAAAAGATGGTAACAACAATAAGGCAATTGTATTACTGGCCTAGAATGAAGTAGGATATTTCTGAGTACATTGCTAAGTGCTTAGAGTGCCAACAAGTGAAGGTTAAGCACATGCATCCTGTAGGTCTTTTTCATCCTTTTCAAATACCATAGTGGAAATCGAAGACAATCTCCATGGATTTTATTATCGATTTTCCAAAGACAATCAACTAACATGATGAAATCGTGATTGTGGTGGATAAGTTGAGAAACTAATCCCATTTAATTTCTATTAAGTCAACTTTTAGGGTCACAGATGTTGATAATGTTTTTATAAAATAAATTTTCATATTGCATGGTCTAACCAAGACCATAATATCGAATAGAGATGCTAATTCCACCTCAAGTTTTTAGAAAAGCTTGCTTGCAGGTTTGGGAACAAAATTAGCATTTAGCATAGCCTACCATCCTCAAAAATTTGTTCCAAATGAAAGAGTGAATAGAGTTCTATAAGACATGTTGAGGATGAATGTTATTCATTAGCCCAAGAAATGGGAAGAAAATCTACCCTTGGTAGAGTTCTCCTATAACAATGGTTATCAAGAATCATTGAAGATGAGCCCATTTGAGGTTTTGTATGGATGAAAGTGTAGAGTTCCAATCAACTGGGATAGTCCAATGGATATAATAACACTTGGAACATAATTACAAAAGGAAATGGAGAAAAAAATGATTAAGGTAAGGAAAAATATGAAGATACCTTAAGACAGGTAAAAGAGCTATGGAAACAATAAGAGAAATCACAAAGAGTTCAAGGTGGGAGATCATGTGTATCTACGGGTGAAGCCCAAAAAAAGTTCCCTAAGAATGGGGATGTGTTCTAGGTTGACACCCCTCTATTTTGGACCATTCAAGGTCTTGGAGAGAGTGGGGAATGTAGCGTACAAACTTTATTTACCACCTATTGTTAGAGCTCATAATGTATTCCATGTGTGTTTATTAAAGAAATATGTTCATGATCCTAATCATGTTATTGATTTGACTGTGATACATGTGGAACCACATGGATATTTCTATCCCGAACCTTAATCCATCCTAGACAAGAGAGAAAAAATGCTTCGGAACCAAGCCATCATGCAGGTCAAGGTGCAATGGAAGCACTTTAGAGTAGATGAGGCTACATGGGAACTAGAAGATTCCATGAGAATGACATGCCCATTTTATTTTTTTGGTATATAATTGTATTTACATGGTGTTTTAAACAATGAGGACAATGTTTCTTTAAGGGGGAGGGGAATGTAACACCATGTTGCCCCCCATGATTGTAATTATGCCTAAGACTCATATGGTTATGTTTATGAAACTTGTAATCATGTTTTGATTAATTGTAACAACACTAGTTAAATAGCTGCTTAAGGTTGATCAAGTGTAGTTAATTAAATAATTAACTGTCCGAATGTGTATTAGTTAAATAATGTTTATTTAATAATAATATTAATTAATTAATTATTGTTTAATATATGTTGATTAATTAAT